>JAJEKB010021185.1:306262-328438 GCA_022393335.1 Macrotrachela quadricornifera
CTCAAAAAAGTATTACAAATACGTAATGTTGAAACATTTTCTATAAGAACTTTTCTTATATTTTATCATTCTTATATTAATCTTGAAGAAATTTTTTTGAATTTTTCATTTTATGCTGATTATAAGCTTTATATCTTATTGAATAAAATTTCATGCATGATTTTAATTAAGATTTATTATTAAAAATTATCAATAGTCAGATTTACAACAAAAATAATCAATCGTTTTTTTATATGCCAGTTTTTGTATCAATGAAGCCATTAACGAACTTAACATGACAGTCGAATAAGCAGATTGGTGAAGCATTATATGAAAGTATATAAGTATCACCTTGTGCCATTTGTTTCGATTGAACAATTGGATGGGAAAAGAGTATAAGATTCTTTGAGATGCACTGATTTGACTTGAAAGCATAGTTGAAGTGCCAATTTCAAGATTATTTTGTGCTTCTTCAATTTGATCTCATAAGACTATGACAGTTGGCAATAGTACGACGTACTAGAAAGCAATACTCGGAGGAAATGATGATCGCGTTGATAAACTAAAGAATAGCTTTTGAGTAGTTACATGTTTCAAACTGCGTTTCACACAGATAAAGCGTTATATATGCATGAATCTTTCTATTCTCAGATAGATCTCAGATGAAAACGTTTAGTATTTACTTACAGTAGCTCAGTGCTTATGAGTATTGATCTAACTGGATACTTAAATATCCATAAATCTTGTATAAGCTCATTGACAAGCTGTTTTAATTTGTATCTATCACAAAAAAGTAATGCTCAACTCTATTCAACCTAAATCCTGATCCTTATCTATATCTATCCGCATAGCTCTGATTGCCCATACAATAACATGGTCGGTCTATATACATCATGAATTATGTCATAATTCTGTATTTGAATCAACACAATTGAATATTCGATTTGATTATGTTTCGAATTGAATTAATGGTGCACGTTATTGAACATTTCATGAATTAAAAAAAACAACATATTAATCATCATATTTATAAAGTTGATTACAATATCACGAGTTCATTTTAAAAATGGATTGAAGAGACTAGATTTGTAAGACAATTGCTTTATACGTGCGAATATCTTTACTTTCCATTAAATGCTTATATCATCCACTGGCGTTCAATCTTGTTGCCATGGCGGAAAGATCAACGAAAAGATATGCATAAGAGGACAGTCGATGTTATTCTCATACATATCTTCTATTTTTCTTCTTTATATTATTTTGGCGATTTATCTGTGATTCTATGTTATCTAATTGCATATTATATTAGTATACAAATGACACGATTTACTGATGCATTTAGGCATGATTATGAAGTAGTACCGGTTGGTACAATAATAAAAAATTATCGAAAAAATATGATATGTTGCATACATAATCAGTCGTTTGGGAAACGAATGAAGAAACATCACGAATTATTCAATATTTACCTCAATTCATTCATATTGCTTTCTTTCTGAATTTCTACTTTCGTAATCAACATCATTATGCTATACAAAAAAATGGTTTCAATTGTGAGCTTCATTCCAATCAGATGACAATGAATGGTCTACAAAAATAAAGAGATAAATATTGAAAAAAAAACTAGTTGATGAAAACAGAATGACGACAACTTTTCATCAATCAGATTCACTATGTAGTGTACCAAAAAAAGCATTTTACTATACCAATAGCAACAATTTTATGGGCATTTCATAATCATGATGTAACTCGCCTATTTTCCAAACCAGGCAAACCGGTTATTGATTCAAATACAGGAAAAATTTCTTTTAGTACTTGTTACGGAGTTAGTGATGCACCTATCCTAACATTGGAAGTATAAATGATATGAACAAAAAAAATTTTAGTAGAGTACAGCTGAAGTACGATAAAGTCTTGCTTTTTTCCTTTGAATTTATATTGTAATTTGCTAGCAAATAAAAGGATATATTCAGTATGAGTCATGAAAAAGTTGTTAACGCAATCTCTATGAGATTAAAAATGGGAAACAAGATGAAGCTGCTTACATTGTAAATCACATATCTATAGTTTGTTCAATTTCGTATGTACCGTATTCTTAAATACTTTGTCGGTCACAGTCTATGAGGAAAGAGGGAGTAGATCCAAATGCATTGCAGCTATATACTTACATTTATAAAAATGAGAAGATATTCCTTCATCTCAAAATGGCGTATTTGATTTTAAAGCCTTACAGCAATTGCTATACACATCATGAACATACTTTTCATGTTTGTATATGGATGAAATCTAAATAGTTTTATTGGAAATTTTTTTTCTGATTGACAACATCTGCGAATCCATAAAGCAGTCAATTTTGCTAAAGTAACTAAAAAACAATCGAATACTGAAGATATTTTTTTTGAACACTTGATAAAATGTAGTGGTGAAAGCGCTGATAAATAAGTATTAATCTATTTCAAAAATCTTGATATCAGATATTAGCTGCAGATTTTGTTGGAAAGTTAATCTTCAAATATAATGAATTTATCAGCAATAAAGTCTAATTAGATCTATTTCGGTTTGAATAAGACATGTTTAATGACCATATGAATTTTTAGCACATTGGTAGCCGCTTTTTTTTAAAATGAAAAAAAAATTCTTGATCAAGATCGTCTTTTTCATTATGAATATTACTAAAATTTTTGGAATACTTTAAGAATAAGAGAATGTTCAGAAAGAAAAATTTCTTCATACATTTCGAGTGTTTGACTGTACTTTCTTAATGTGAGATCATATTTATCAAGATGAATATGGATGATGTCGATACTAGTATGTAACATGACTAAATCAAGATGATTCCATGTAAATATGAAACGCATCTAATCGTGCACTGTAAAAAAAAATTCGTAGAATAATAGACGCTTAAAGAATCTATGAAAGTGCAAGGCATAATAAACCTTTCTTTACGGTTCATGAAACTTTTCTAAACCCTGCATAAATCCTAAATAAGTTTATGAACAGATTTATGAATCTCAAATATTCATCGCAAACGTTTATGAAAGAGTTTATAATACTAATAAATCCAAAAAGAGTTTGCTATACACTCTAAAAAAATAGGTGTTTTACTGAATCCCAAAAAAAAGTTCCGGACATGTCTAATGGAAAAATGTTTTATAGGAAAATAAGAAACCTTTTTCTGCTGTACAGAACTTCAAAAAAAGGTTTCGTAGATTTTTTTATCCTTCTTTTTGAGACTTTAAAGGTCTTTCGACGCTTTTAGACATGTCTGGAATCTTTTTTTGGGGTTCGGTAAAACACCTATTTTTTTAGAGTAAAGGTTGTTCGATTACAAGTAGTAATAAATTGTTAATGATTATTTTTTATACTTCTCTTGACAAAACAGCATTCTATTCATCACTCCGCATCACAGTGGGTATTGACTTGGTTGCCACGGTTATTAACCTTACTAAATTGTAGTACCTGGTTATCATCTAGTCTATCTTTAATATATTTTAATGAGTAAGATTCTGAAAGCCTAATCTTAGGTGAGTACGCTCGGCGAGCCATAACTTCATTCCTTTCACTTTGAAGCAAATAATGACGTTATTTTACATGTTGCTTAAAAAACCATGATGATACTTATCTATGCAATAACTATTTTATTTGTGAGTTTAAACATTTATCAGTAATATATGGAGTATTACTAGCTACGACGGAAACTATTATATAATAATTAATGGCCTATATGTGAAATAAAAAGTTGACATATATTGTTGTTTTTGACATTGTTGATAATAAATGTCGTTTGAAGGACTAGTTTCTCTTGCTGACTTAAGTTTTGATGAACATTTTCATCTAATATTACGATAGTCACTAATGGTATAAAGTAAAATCTGTCCACCATTTAGAAATTTGTCCAAATTTTTAAGGGCTAGAAAACTAGTGAAATCTTGCCAATAACCAGGAAGATAATCTAATACCTACTGTTTACTTCAAAAAGACGTCTCAAGAGTGAGTTAAAAGAATGAACCTTTCCGTGAAATATCACAACAACTACCTTGAATTTAAGATGGTGAGAGAACTTTTTGACTACTCTATGTAGCATAGATGAACAGCTTTCATGATATAGAAGAAAGAATGTGCGACTATCAACGCTATTCGTCTTAAATCATTGAAAGTAATAAATTTTTCGATGTTCCTACAAAGATGAGGAATAATTTCAACCTGCGATGATCCAAATTTCAAGATTATTTTGATTGTTCTTGATAATATTCTAAAATCTAGCGAAGATGGTAAGTTTCTTGACAATAGTGTATTTGCATTCTATTCTATTGCAGTTTGTTTAGTGTTTGAATATGTTATGTAAATTGATTAAAAGAATTTATTTATAAAAAAACAAATAGTTTTGATTTTAAATTGTAGAAAATAAAAGAAGAGTATTTTGTGCCATAGTTGAAGTTAGACATGCCGACTATCAGTTCAATTTGGTTGAAATTTTCAGATCAATTCATTTCTCAGTTTATTTTTCGAGCATTGTAACTAGAGTCGTAGTAGTGATAATGTTGTTGAACGAAATATAAAAAATCTAAGTAATGCTAAACAGTAACTTCACGAAGGAAAACATCGATATATCTGATTCGTTTAGAGAAATTATTTCTCTGATGGAAGAATTAGTGAAAGATAAAGTATGAACATTATTCAATATCAATTGCTATGTATTACCTAATAAAAAGTTTTGAAAGAACTCATTCTATCTTCATAATTGTATCGTTTATTGGATATGAAGTTTTCTCGTCTGTCAGTTAAGCATAATTTTTTTTTCCATTGTCGCTAGAGTAGCAAGCATATAAAAAACAGATCAGTTAACTGGTCACTTAAACACAATGAATAGATGGATTTCAATTAGTTTATATGACATGCAGTATGATCCAAGCATATTCATCTTTATTTATTACTTAATCAAAGGTCTAGAGTTAGTCATCAAACATGTTCTCTTTCTTCAAGTTTATCTTAGTGTCAACGAGCAAAAAGAAAGGAAATATGATGTCTGACAAAGTTATTCATATGGAGCTATTGGTACGACTTTCAAACTGAAATATTGCAAGCTAAAAGTAGTAGTAAAAATAGTGTCAATCAGCGAAAAGAAGAAATGAGGTAAATCAGCAAGATAAAACTTAATTTATTATTCTGTGATTCTTGTTTCAAAATATAACTGATCGTTTAATATTAAAAAAGATTAAAAAAATTAATGTTTCATAACTAAAATAAATCTTCATATTGTATTTTACTCATCACACTGTATTTTTCTTTTGTTTACTAAGTATTAACGAGTTAATAAAAAAAAAGAGAGAAAAGAACAACTCGAGCATGCGCATTTTTTTTGCGTTCAGCGTAACAACAACACACATTGATGACAGTAACGTTGAATCAGCTCGACGGTGTCCTTATTTTATTTAGAAAAAAAACTACGCAAAAAAAATTCTTTTTTTGTCTTGTTAATTGAAAGTAAATATTAACTAAAGAATATTTCATACTTTAAATATCGAATAATTTATTATCATCAGTTCTATGAAATAAATTTGATTAATTCACAGAAAATATATTCAATATAAATGTGCATTCATAATATATGTCTTTACGTATATTGTTGAATGAGTGATTATATTTACATGTAAACAGTTCATTTATTAAATATATACAAATGAATTTATTGTACAAAAGCAAATGGAGTTCCGAATGCACTAACAGATGCACGACGAGCTTTCTAAATATAAAATAATATAGTTGATAACAATCAATATGTTGTTACTTACGCCTTTTATTTTGTCAATTTCTAAAGAAAATAAATAATCTATATGTGTATATGAATATTAGCAGAAGATTTCTTACCTTCATGGCTAATGTCGAAGTCTTCGTTTGTTCCTTTAATACATAGAAATAAAATGAATTTATCTCAATTTCAAATATAATTATTAATAATTACTATGTATATCATAAAAGGATGAACGTCGTCTCTCTTTTGGAAGTTCAATTTCACTAGTAACTGATCGGCGTTTCATTGCACTATTACCCATAGTTAAAGAAGTTTAATTAATATTTATAAAATAGTCTTGAAAACTGAATAAGACACAAATAAGTCAGTATTTCTACATCGACAAAAATCGATATGTATTTTACCTTTTAATATATAATAGTGAGGCAGTCAATACATGAAAAAATTCATTAGTTTAAGTATATATATATATATATATATATGAATAAAAAAAAACGACGGAATAATCTACTAGTTATTTTAAGACGCAATTCTTTTATTTTCTGGATGATTCTATTTTCTTTAAGCGAGCAGCAACGATGAAAAAAAAAAATTATCATATACGCCATATTATTCATGTGTAAATAATGTTCTTTTACTCTGAAGAGAAAAAGAAAATCCTTTTAACTAAAAGCATATTGTATGAAAATGCAAAGGCTTAGAATACACAAGATGAATCGTCAGTAATATAACGACAAAAAATTCAAATGAATTGAATTTTTATTTATTAGAAACACTTTATTCAAAAAAAATATTTTTTTTTCATTTGAATAATGTAAATAAATATTATTGTTGAGCTTTATTAAAAAAATTTTACTCGTTGACGCTTAAGAAAATATCGAAACGCACTTTATGAATGTTGTAACAGATCAAACTTTCGAGTATCGAATATTGGTTTTAGTTAATCGTTTCTTTTAGTTCTTAAACATGTACTTTAACAATTGTACAAAACAAATTCATTTTAAAACTAATCCTTTGTACGAAAATATTTTGCCGTTGTCTCCTACTAGACTTATTTACGTGTATCACTATTTCGGTGCATTCACACTCAGTAGATGCGAATTTTTGGCTTTTATAATGATTAAAATAGAACATTTTTTCGAAAACAAAAAAAGATCTTATATAGTTTGAATACGATAAGGAACTACTTTTATTGGCATTATTTTTTCGAAGTTTTTTAGGATTTTGCTATCGATCTGGTAGTATGGTATTTGAACATTATTGTAAGATAAATATATAACTTTGAAGAAATCTTTAATAAATCAATAAAATTATCTTAATAATTATGATTTCTTTTTATTCGATTTATGTAACAACAAAGATAATAAAAATAAATGTAAAAGAATCTTATAAGACAAATAATTCATCTAATCTCATTCGAAATTTGTTTGAGATGATATGAAGAAAAATAAAATAAAAAGATAAATTGAAACTATTCTAATGACATCTTTACATTTCATTTCTATTTCTTTATCCAAAGAAGTAATTGCGCAATCATGAGATATTTATATTACAAAATAAATACAAACTCAGTGAAAAGAAACAAAAAAATACATTTATTATTTCATCTTTTCTTACATTACCGGTAGAACTTATCTATAGAATTTTGGATAATTTAGACCTATTAAATATTCTATGGTCAATGCGCAGTGTTTGCACACGTATTGATCAAATTATTGATACATATCATAGATATCAGGTATAGCTTTTATTTATCTTAGCCATTCATTAAAATGAAGAAAGCTTTAAGAGCTCAATTAAATATTTCTGATAAAATATATATTCATAACATTATTTTCGTTATTCAACATGAGATATCAGCCAAAACGACTAACGGTCAACTAATATGATTGAAGTAGGAGTTAAAATTCAGCAAAATTGGACCATACCAATTTGTAGAGCACACTTTTCTGTATATGACACTATCTTTTGTTTTATTTGTCGATGCTTATTATACGAAAAAATATGGACAAAACATAAATGTGGATCGATTGTTATTATTGGAGAATTCGGCATGGTACGAGAAGAGCGTATACAATATGAGAAGGAAAGCGATAACCATCATGTATCTTATATAATTTTGAAGCGCAGGACCTGGGCTTTGTTCTCGCTTTGGTAAAAGCTTCTCAGACTATTTCTGCTATGAGAAAAATGTCTTCGAAAAACTGGAACAAATCTATGTCTGTGCGTTACCGAAAGGCAAGTTTAGTAAATATTTCGGCGAAACTAAATCCATTTATTTGTAAACTCATATCGTTTCTCTGATTACTTTCCATGGGCTATCCAACGAAGATAAGGTTTTTGGTTTTCATCCAAATTTATGTCTGTACGTTACTAAAATGTCTGTGTGTTACTTGATGTTTTTTTAACACCTCGCTCATTTTTCAAGATATTAAAATTTTCTTCTCAGCAATAGATAGCCCTGATTCTCAGCTACAAAATCTTCTTTCATAAAAAAATCTTTATTGCAGGTAAGTTCGTAGATTTTAGCAGTTCTTTCACATCGACTAAGAACCGAGGGCCTTTTTTGTCTGTGCGTTACTCACTACTATTTTACTCATAAAATCCGAATGACTGGTCATTTTGGGCTCAAATTTACGTTTGTTGTAGAACTTATCTATCTACATGTGTGGTGAAAATTACTAGTCTCTATCTCTTACGGTTCTCAAAATATTTTCGTTCTAAGTTGAAAAAACGTCTGTGCGTTACCTGCGTTTTGGCCGATATAACCCCCGCTCGATTTCTTTCTTTTTAATTATTTTTTTATTGGGACTGATGTGAGGATACAAGATCACGAAAATATTCGACGGACATTTTTAATTTCAACGAAAAAATTAAGATTTTAAGAAAGTGTGAATTTCTATAGAAAATACTATAAAAATAGTAAATATTTTTAGGCTTTTGTTATTTAAAATTGCTTTTAGTGGATAATAAACATGATATTCAGAATCAGCGCACCAAAATCCACCCAAAACTCTTTTTTTTTAGTGTAAAATATTTGCATCAAAATTCTCCCTCTACTCCCCCTTAGCTGTTTTTCCTTTTTACTTTTACCTGTACCCCTCTAGGGGACCAAATTTTGATGGAAAATATTTCGCAATCAAAACTAAAGTTTTTGGTGTATTTCAACAAGCTGATTCTGAATATGATATTTATTTTTCGTGAAAATCAATTTTCGGCAACTAAAATTATGAAAAACTACCTATTTTATTATATATTTTGCCTCATAAACTCTGTCTCTTTAGAAGTTCAAATCCCATTAATAAAGATTGACACATTGATGTCTGTCACGTACTAAAAAATAAGTGTTAATAAAACGAGAATTTTTTGCAATAGGGAGTAGTCGCTAGTATAGTTATTGAATAAGATGATTTTAATTCTATTTTGTAGAAAACTTGCAGTTATATATATGCTAAAAATTTGGTTATTATTCATGCAACTATAGATGAGATATAGGCCTTGACACAATAACGGAGAAAATATCCGTTAATAATGATACTTCTTCTAAAATATCGATTCTTTCGGTATACCGAGTTCATCGAGAAATAGGATTTTACTGAAATCGCTTTACAATTTCTCACTAAATAAAAGAAACAACGATGTATCCGACATTGTGTTATCTTTTTGATATAGATAAGACAAAAATGGCTCTGATTTCCAAATGAATTTTATTATCTGATGACTTGGGAACGAAAACTCTGACAATGTTAATGTGTTCATATAGGAAACGTAGAAAAATGTTGTTTTTAAAATTGCTATGAACAGATAGAAAGCTGTCACTAATTGAAACGTGTAACTTGAGATGTATTCTACTGTGCACAATGGATTGAGAGGAAGAAAAGTATGAATTATTGTAACTCATGATTTTCACTTTCTCCGAATTGATAAATGGCAGTATAGATTCACATGGTTTGCCCAATTAGTATGCCATCTCTTTTTTACAAGTATAAATACATATGCACAATTCCTTGTTTTATTCCATAGTTTCTTTATTCCTTCATATATTCTTTTATGTTGTTGTTTCAGTTGCCTTCACACATTTTATTCTTTTGTTTTATGCTTGGTTCAGTTGTGTGTCTTCTCTTCGAGAATACATGACTTATGTCAAACGATCACTTAACAGTTTTTTCTCCATTTTGAAACATATGACTATCTCATTCATAATCGTAAGAATTACATAGTCTTATTGTAGTTTCGAAGAATACAAACAACATTGATTTTATAAAAGCATATTTACATTGATGAATTAACAAAATTAATAATAAAGGATTTCGTCGAAGATAATCAATATATCTCACTATAAACATGAAGAAAAAGAATACCTTTACACATACTATTGATAAAACAGCACAAACAACGGTATTACAAAAAATCAAAAAACATAACATGCGCAAAGTCTTTTGTGAAGAGTACAATATTAGATATAGTCATAAGATATTTCTTTTAAAGAATAACTGTTAAATAAATAGAATATAATTTAAAGATTTTACAAATAAAACAACAGTCATCAAGAGATAATGAGTTAAAGTATTGGAATCAACGATGAATTTCTAATAAAATCAGTTTTCATCGATTGACTGTTCATGAGTAAATTTTAATTATTCTTAATTTATTTTTATTTATTATATATATTTTCTTATAAAAGATATTTTCAAAAACATATGCTTTCAAAACTTATGTCATTAGATCAACAACAATGTGTATTATTCGCATTATGTGCTAAAACAGTACCCTAGTGAAACATCTTGTAAGCAAGATCTTGAATCTTGAAAATCTCTATACAAGATAGTGGCATTATCTTGGGCTAAGATCTTTGTAATGAGATCTTGGGAACAGATCAATATATACGCTTATCATACAAGAAAACGACTAATCTACATTCAAGATCTTGATTTTGTAATCTTTTTTTAAACTGATTTTTCCGCTTGTGAAACTAGATTTTGCCAAACTATTCAACAAAACATGTTCTCTGTTCCAAATTGATGATGAAAGCATTGATTCTGAAAATTCTTCGAAATGACCATTGTCCACTGACTGGACTTCCGATGTATTTATCATTAATCTAACTTAAGATTCAGATTCAGCGTGAAATTTTACATCAGATCAACTATTTTACCAGTATTTACAGACATTCATAGGTCAGTTTTAGTGATCATATTTGGGCCATAGATATGTTAAACAAGATCATATAAGAGCTACGTTTAAGATCTTTGTCAAGATCTTGGTTCAAGATAATCTCGGTATCTTATACCTAAATTTGTAGGATCTTTTTACTTATCTGTACCCAAGATCTTGATCAAGATCTTGCTTACGAGTTGTTCGACTAGGGTAGGGTATGAAAGCAGTATTAGATGCTAAACATCAAGGGTGTGGTTACTCATATTATCCTATTTATTTTCATAAATTAAATTATATTATAGGTCTTCCTTATTGTCTTGATGATGATGATATAAATTAACTATTCGGTAAACTATTGATATAACAGAAGAATATAATACATCTAATAAAATGAATTTACGACTTATGCAAGATCGTCTTCGTTTAATTGTACCAAAATAAAAACTTATTTTGAATTTTAGTAATTGATTAAATAGAAATATAATTTACACTATAAAAAAATCTTTTGTACGGTATGAACCGAAAAAAAATGAATTAATACATTTTAAAATAAGTTAGATTTTTTTAATTTTTAAGAGAGTACACATGTTATCATCGAGAAATCGAATAGAGATGTTAATTCTCCATATCAAATAAATCGGAAAAATTAAGATTTTAATCGATTTCTTCACATCTTCAAATCAGATATAATCGAATTGGTGGATTCCGTTTTTTTATCATATTGCTTTCGTAATGTATCAGGATGTGATGCGTCATAGGATTTCCTGGGAAATTCATTTTGACAATAGCTGTAGGAAAAGATATAATGGACATATAGTTTTCCGGTTTTTGGAAACCGATTACCAATTTCCCGCGAATCGTGATAACGCATCATATGTTGAGATTGTTCTAAATGTAAGAATCAAATTCCAGAATGAACAATCTGTCAAATAGAATCATATTACACGAAACATTTTTTGTACATACGTAATTGCATTGCCAAAAGCAGTGTGTTCACTACGAGCAGAGGAATGATTACTTTCATTTGAATTCCTTACCGATTGGATTGTATAAGTGTCAGCTTAAATCCACGCATACGTTGTTTTTATTTTTTTTACAGCTGTGTGTTCTCTTGATTAAGAATGATATTTTGAAAAGAACATTCAAAGATAAAGAAAATAATGAATAGATCTATTGATATATGATTAGTGAATTTAATTGGATACACTAAAGTTTTTTCGAGATTTCTCAAACAAACATTAAACAGCTAAAAATGAAAGAAATTTATAATTGTTTTAGATTAGAAGGGGAAGTATCCCTCTGTGGTGTAATGATTATATCATATCTGACTGTAAAGAACACTAATAAACAGGTATCAGATGATTCCGGACGGAGGGAACTATTTTTTTGTTTGTTATTGAGTAATATTTAGCTTTTGTTCTTATTAATGTTGTTGACTATGATTCATATGCACGTTTTACTTGGTTAATAGGAAGAAAAGACAATATTTCTCTCTTATATGTTTAGTCATTCTCTTGTAATCGAGTATTCGTAAGATTTCACCATATCATGTGTTGTTGCGAATATTTCGTCATACAAAGAAATCTTTCGCAATCAACGTTCTTTTAAATATACCCTTTTTACTATTCTGTAGAAAGTTGAGAACCATGGCAAATAACACAAATTGGATAGGAGCACTGACACTGAATGCATTACAGAATGGTATGAAAGCCACCGATGACGAATTAACCTATTTGCAAGATTTAATTAGTCTACGATCGAAAAAACGAAACAAACAATTACCAAAAGATGCAGGTTTTAGTAGTCCTTCAGTAGTCATCGACGATTTTCTGTATCATGGTGACTTAAAACATGCAATGAATGAAAAATTACTAAATGATTTAAATATTCGACATATTATTAACGTAAGCGATTGTCAATTAGATCAAGATATTCATGATCATTTTAATGTTCTATGGGTCGATTTGGATGATGATTTCAGTGCTGATATTTCTCAACATTTCGATAGCACCAATGAATTCTTGCAATCGTGTAAGGCAAAAGGTGACAAGGTATTAGTACACTGTCAGATGGGTATTTCTCGTTCGTCTTCGATCGTTCTCGCATATTTACTAAAGTAATATTTTTTATTTGTTTGTTCGAAACCATTCTTATTCTATGATTTAGGTACCATCATGATTCTTTGTCGAAAGCTTATGATTATTTGGTTGAACGTCGTCGTTTTGCTGCGCCTAATCATAGTTTTTTCTTACAATTAATTCGATATGAGCGCAAATTACGTGAGAAAACAGTAATAAATAAAGAATAAACTATTTTGAGGATGAACATTAACTAATGAAAATTTGTTCATTGACTAATCAATCGTAGTTTATTCATATGAGAAAAACGCGATGCTTTTAAAAAAATGATTGTTGTTTCAATTAATACTGTAGGTTTTGATGACTAAAATCAGAGTTCATTTCATGAGGGATATAATCACATATGAATTTTATTTTTGTTTTATGATGATGATGATAATGATACTGAATTGTTGTTTTAAAAATTTCTGCTGTTAAATCATTGATTTGATCAATTTTATTATTACATTCAACCAAATTATGAATTATTTCTTCTACATAGACAATCGAGGAAGATCTATCATTGATTTTTTTCATTAATTATTAATAAACACTGATTATAAACATCTATCAAGTCGAGACTAATCTCTAATGTATTGTTGACACATATAGACATTTAACAGTGCAATAGGGATTATTACAGGGTTGCCAGATCGAAATCTTAGAAATCGGAATTCTATTGCTGAAATTCAGAAAGTCATTTTTAAGCTTTTTGACGCTTAAGCGAATTTTTTCTGTAGATATATTTCATCAATGTTAAAATAAATGTATCAATTATAACATCATTAGGAAACATCATTTTCAAGAAGAAACTGTTAATACTTAGAGCCTACCAAAAGTAGTGGTAGCGGTACCTTTTTTTACTTACAGAAAGTTCGAAATAATTTCTATAGAATTTTGATAAAAACTATTTTTGTTAGTTATTTCAGATCAGAACGTGTGAAGCATTTTGTATCCCATTTTATCATCGTTTAATACTTTGTATTAAAAAAAAACAAAATATACCGTAAGATGTAGCGTGAAAAGCTCTACAATTTACAAAGAACAGCTATAAAAAGGTGACATAGACAATAACGAATACAGCTCTTAGCAAAAAAAAGATCCTGTTTTCGTAATGTCGAAATATAGCCACTCAGATTTTCCCTCATTTTGAAAACAAAAATATGCAACTAGAAAATAAGTAGTTCTCTAGAAAATGTAGAGCTTTTCACGCTGCTTCTTCTAGTATATTTTAATCTTTTAAAATAGCTTGTTAATTAACGACAAAATCATAAAATGGGATACAAAATGCTCCACACGTTTTGATCTCAAACAACTAACAAAAATAGTTTTCATCAAAATTCCATTATTATGGTATTAGATGAGTAGTGATCAAGTAGCATAGAAAAATAGAGTAAAAGACGCTCTATCTTTTTATAAAAGAAGAAAATTATTTCGAGCTTTTTGTAAGCAAAAAAAATGCCACTGCTACTACTTTTGGTATGCCCTAAGTATATATGGAAAATTGTAATGAACAAGAAATTTTAAAAAAATACTACGATTCGAAAAAAATCGGAAAAAATCCAAAAATTTGGACAGTCGGAAAAACTTAGAAAAGAATGAAAATTCAGACTAATTCGGACAATCAAGCAACCCTGGTATCATCTCACAAGGACTATCTACAGAATATAGAAACCGTCATATATTCGATATTAATTCGCTTTGTTTTCTCTTCCATTTATCCACAAATTATCAATTTTCCACTACTTTTCAGTTACATAGACATGACTATGTAAAAGTAACATTCACTGACTATAGTTATCGTTTATTGAATTACTTATACACGGATAGTATCTAATAAATCTACCTGATGACGTCCAGGCAAGACAGAAGCGACTGTTGTCGTAACTAAGGATTGAAGGATGAAGTATTCAATGAGCCACGTGCATTGATAGATTGTTTGCATTTTCAATACAATTGATCAGTTTCATGGCTTTTTTTGCACACGAATCAGAAGTTGAGATATGTTGACTTGTCTACCAAATGTCCCTCAATACAGCAAAAACTAAATGACGTTCTTCAAGTGCAATCGCGTTGTAAGATATATGAATATCTTTGTAATAGTATAAACGATAATGTCATCAAAACAGAATCATTATCAATATATTAGCGGTGATGTTGCATCATGCAGATAGCAGAGTTCCAAACATAGCTTTCAAGAAATTCGAAAAATGATTTCATTCATGATAGTCAGACATGTTTGAAAACCTAACCGAATCCATGTCTGATAACCATCTTACAATTGATTAGATAATAAAAACAACTTTCAAAATGCGATTTTTTTGAAATGAACTAAAATGTAAACATGAAAAATTAATCAAATTCTCAAAATATGTTATATGCTATGAGATTATTATAAAAATCAATTAATAAGATGAATAGCAATCAAAGGTCACTCGTTTTTCACCTCACCTTTTCAGCTTATATCTTAATAAGTATTGCCCAGAGTATTGTTCTATTGCTTCTTGATTATTATTGAAAAAAAAATGAATTGAAAAGAAAGCCTTGTTAGCATTAGTCTAGATTCTTTCAATACAAGAAAAAGGAAAAAACTATACAATTTTTGTTGAATTTTTTCTTTTCTAAATCAATGTATGTAGAATAACTATGCTGAACTCGAAACCAATGTATCCTCAATTAAGTATTTGGTCAGCTAAACATGAACATCAATCTCAACGTGGATGTACGTTGGACAAAAAAATTCAAAATAAAAGTGGATCGGAAAGGATTCATTCTTTCAATGATGTCATCAACAGAGATTTAACCAATAACGAAAAGCAAGGATCTTTACAATTATAGAGCTAAATAATAAATATGCTAATTCTTTATTTTTAGATCTCGTTTATCAATAACATCCTTTCGTTATCCTTCACCAAACTCAATATGCCTTGTATTTTTTTTCTTAGGTCTTCTTGTTGGTGGTTTAGGTTTGTCCATAGTTACTGCATTCTGGTTAACATCAACTAATAAAACAACAACAACAACAACATTCACATCTACAGAAACAACGACAAGTAAATAAAACATTTCGATGTATCGTGTTTTCATTGTCTAAAATGTTTGCATCTGAAGTAAAATTGAATGATAAGTCTTTTTCCTATCATTTCTTATAAGCATGGACACACTGATTCCGATCCTACTGCAATCGAAACTAAGCGAATGATTTTATTGTGTCTAGTTGAGCCAAAATTGTTCTCAAGCTAGATATATATAAAATATATTCATTCGATTTGTTATGAATTTAAAATTTTGTCCAATGACTTTATTTCAAATTTCACAGCGTTATTTTAAAGTTCTTAATGAGATGAGCAAACGAATGATATAAACATATTAAGAAATCATTTGGAAAATATCATTTAAAAATTGATCAAATAATCGCATTGAGGAGATAATGTAAAAAAAATTTCAAACAAAAACAAAGAGATTCTATAGAAAACATAAGCACGAGAATAAAAGTTATATATTTAGACAAATACATCCACCTTGATTTTACTGAGTCTAATTATATATCATTTACTTTTTAAAAAATTCATTTGCAGCTACTATGCTAAGTATTCAATGGAACACGGCAGCCGTCACTGTAGCTGGTAATAGTACGGGCGTTGCGGGTGTAGGTGCCAGCCAACTTAGTGGCCCAATTAGTCTTGCAATTGATTCATCCAAAACACTTTATATTGCTGATCGAAGCAACCACAGAGTGCAAAAATGGTTGATGGTAGCATCAAGTGGTACGACGGTAGCTGGATCGTCAAGCGGAAATTCAGGTTCTACAACGAGTTATTTGTATAGCCCTCGTGATGTAGAGTTAGATTCAAGCGGCAACCTCTATATTTGTGACGGTCAAAATCATCGAGTTGTACTTTGGATTGTGGGTGCATCATCGGGCACGTTAGTTGCAGGAAACGGTAAAGTTCTTGATCGTTTTTTATCGAAATTTTTCCATCATTTGGTAAATAAAATGTTAGTTGAATGAATATTTTATAGGCACATCAGGCTCGGGAAATAATCAGCTATACGGTCCATATGGTATCGTACATAACTGGAATACAGGTATACTCTATGTGGCAGACACCCTCAATAACCGTATCATGAGCTATGCATCAGGAGCTTCTAATGGCACCATGGTCATTGGTGGATCAGGATTGAGTAATACACAGTTACTTTTCCCAACGGGTCTATACTTTGATTCATCATCAAATAGTCTTTATATTGCCAATTCTAATGCCCATAATGTTGTTCGTTGGATAGTGGGTGCTATCAGTTGGACACTTGTTGCTGGTAGCACAAGTGGATCGTCTGGTGCCACAGCAACACTATTATACTATCCAAGAGATGTAATACTCGATTCAATGAGTAACATTTATGTAGCTGACGCAAATAATCACCGCATCCAATTTTTCATGGCTGGACAATCGAATGGCACAACCATTGCCGGTGTTACAGGCACATCAGGCAACACTTCTACTGTACTTAACACTCCTGTTTCCATAGTTATTGATTCTCAATATAACTTATATGTTGCTGATCTTAATAATAATCGAGTACAACGATTTGATCACTATTAAAGAACATATCATCTCCTAATCGTTAGACAATATCATTATTTTACCGCATATATCATTCATTAGCTGTGAATTATGATTTACTAACAATAGTTGGAGTTTTCTTCGTTTACAGAAACTCTAACAACTTATATGGCATCTTGATTTTCTCTGAACATTCAAAGATGTGACACAATAAAAATTCAGGGCGAAGTAGCTCGGTCGGGTACTTTTTGCCGGATTCCGATGAAATCCGCTTTTTTTCTTGATATTCGCTGATCGGATTCGTCGAGTTCCGACCAAATCCATACATTCGGAACCGTTCAGATCCGATCTTAGGATCTGTTTGCTTCCGATGTGATTCGGCGTAGTCTGATGTCAAGAAATGGTCGGAATTTGTGGTTTAAAACGACACCGAATCGATGATAAAACCGTTCAATCACTGGCACCGAAATTTGTCGGATTATACAAGAATATAGGAGTTCCATAGGTCGGATACAAATCAGCGAAATGGTTGGCATTCTGTAGAAGAAATAATATTTGATGGTTGAATTCGAAACTCATCCCACTGCGATTTATTGAGCAAAATCGAATTGAATTATTCCAAGAGCTAACTCATGGGATTGGAATCTAACGAGGGTGTTGAAAATTCGATGTTACATGATGATCGGATGCTGGTGTTTCCATTCCGATATGTTCCGGTAACATACACGAACTTTCGGTGACATTTGTCGACTGGATCCACTAAATTATGATCGGATTCATATAATCGAAACCGGCCAGATCCGATCATAGAATCTGCCTGTATCCGACCTAGTCTAAGTCTTTCTGATCATTGGCAATTATCAGAATTTGCCAGGTTAAGGCCCCCCCCCCCCCCACTCAAAAAAAGTCGATTTTCGTCAAAAAAGTCGAAATAGAGATAAATGCATGGGAAGATAGCCCGCAGTTTCCTCTTTCAGAAACACTATAGCTTTTAATTAAATACTTCTTTTTTGGCCAAAATTTTTGATGATTTCTATCATTTGGTGCATAAAAATGCGATTTTTTCAAAGAAAAACGGAATTTTAGATGTTTTTATGGAAAATAAGCATTTTAACGGAACGTAAGGACATTTTGATAAGTTTCACCATGTTTTATAAAAGATTTAAGTGTATTCAGCAGCAGCGAGAATCGAGTGACTGACTGACAACAAAAAAAAATTTTATTTAAAAATTTTTTATATAACAAGAACATACTTGAAAAAAAAACTGTTCAATAATTTTTTAAAATTTTTCTTGTTCTTTCCATCGTCTCTTATCTTTTGGATTGTAATAGCCATAATCATGGTCACTAGTATCAACGCTATTTTTAATGTCTTTATTTGTTGTTTCATCGTCATCATCACTTGTGTCTTCAGTGCTATCAATTGTTTCATCATCATCACTTGTTTGTTTATCATCATCATTTGATTCATCTTCTTTATCAGTTGTTGTTTCATCATCATCGCCTGTTTGTTTTTCTTCATCGCTTGTTTGTTTATCACCATCACTTGATTCATCTTCTTTATCAGTTGTTGTTTCATCACCATTGCTTGTTTTTTCATCTCCATCATTTGTTTCATCATCATTATTTTGCTGTATGGCACGACTAGCTTCTCTTCGTTTTTTTCTGTTTTTTTCTTTTGATTCGGTATGAAGTCGGTTGTTGTCGAACTTAATCATTGCCTGTTCAGTGTAATGACCACGATAACCACATTCAGCATTGAACAAGTTACCTAAACAAAAACAAATCGATTTTATATTTTTAAGTACCTAGCATTAAAATTATAGTTAAAAGAACTAATGACAGTGTTTATAAAGTTTTTACTTAATGCTAAATAACCATCATTAAATATGATAACAGCAAGGTGGCAAGCAATTTCAAACGTTGTTCCAGACGATGCTTTGTGTTTCGGTGACATAAGCCAAACAAGTGAATGGAATCCCTCATTGGGATTCGAACTTGATGCATCAATTACTCGCGTAAGACTTTCTCGAGAACATAAGTTCTTGAAAACCGGCTTGATTGCATCGAGAACAGGTCGAGGTAGTGCATGTGGTGTGTGATCATATGAAGTTCCATCACGAATAGATTTTAAATAACCACACCATTCTATGCTACATAATTCGTGATCTGGTTCATCATTGGTGGAATATTTGTGCCAAAATATAGCCCACGATCTTTTACGTAACAATTCAAGATTGTTTTTGCATTTTCGGATGGTAGAACGAAAGCACATTTGAAGCCGAATGATTGTTTGAGCTAACATGAAAAAAAATACAGAATGTATAACTATTTTCTTTTCAAATTTTTCTATTTAAGACAGACTCACCATTAAGCCGATTTTTGCCACCAATAGTTTTGCCATCAGATAATTGTGTTCTACCAAATTCTCGTTTTATTGTTTCTAATCCTCTTTTCATTCTTTTGCTGAAATGATTTATATCTTCG
The DNA here is from genome assembly GCA_022393335.1 of Macrotrachela quadricornifera. Classification (NCBI taxonomy): domain Eukaryota; kingdom Metazoa; phylum Rotifera; class Eurotatoria; order Philodinida; family Philodinidae; genus Macrotrachela; species Macrotrachela quadricornifera. Next base: position 326,320 of record JAJEKB010021185.1, read on the forward strand.
ATTTTCTTTATCACTTTTCCTAAACAGACAAAATTGTTGTTTTTGAAATAGAATAAATTATTTCATACCTGGATATGGTGTTTTATTAGAAAAAACAGCAAATGTTTTTGAATCACCATCACCTACATATTTTGTATAATAAATACCATATTTAGATACTGATCGATTGAAAATATTAAGAACTGCTTGAGATTCCATCATGCCGGAGCTTTTTTCGTGATTTTTTTCACAGCGATGTGATTTAATAACATCTTTGTATTTAGCTGGATTGGACTTTTTAATTGAAAGAGCACCTTGAAGAAAGAGGATATAATCATGAGAATACAAAAAAGAAACTCACCCATACAAACATTACACGTTTTAGAACATGTTTCAATATCAAGTACTTTCGGTGCTGTAACACAAGAAAGAACAGCTGCTGCACCATGTCTGCTCTGAAAACCTCGAGTTTGCCAAAATCCATCTCCACTAACCATTAAATCTGTACCATTAGCAGCAGCTATAGCTTCTTCAGCACCTTTTTTCATAGACCGATATGAAAATGATTTGATTATAGGTAATAAATTTTTATCCCATTTGGAATATAGTGCCTCTTGAACCGGACTTAGTAAATTCATAACACCCATTAATTTTGATAAACCAGCATGTCTGAGTCCACTTAAATGCCCACCTATTTGTGATCGAACGTTGATATCACGACGATTTGACGAAACAACCTTTGGACTCGTTTCTAAAGAAAAATTGGAAAAAAATATAGTACGTATTAATAATACACAGACAATTTCTATAGTTACAAGAAGTTACTTACCAATGGTGATTTTATTTGTACATGATAGGCATTGAAAAGATAAGATCAGAAATAAACCTTCACGCTTATTGATGTTCATTGTTCCATTCCAACGATTTCCACAAGCTTCACAATTGGTCTTAGACATAAGATAAAATAATATTTGATTTTGCACGATTGTGTATCCATTCATAGGAACATTTGAATTTGAATTTGATAATGTTGATGTTATATCTAATTTTGCTCTCTTCGTAATCTTTTGTTGTGATGGTAAGGATGAACGCTTTAAAGATGTAGATGGATTTGTTGTTGCTGTTTGTGATGTTGAAATGGCAGTCGATTGTATTGATGATGTTGGTCTTCGTTGTATACTTTGGCGAACACGTCTTTTTGTTACGAAAGCTGTACCACATCTAATAAAAGTCTTTTTTATTATGAGCAAATGAAATTTACAGGTCATATTTTATTTTCTTCTTCACTTAAGTTAGAAAAAGTACCCGATAGTTAAAAGGATAGAATAAGATATTTGATCGGAGATACTCACCGTCTTATACGTTTCTTGTTAGACATGATGCTTGAGATCAATTTTAATATAATATAAAATCCTGGTAATAAGATAATTATATAATCTAAACAAATATAAAATGTAAATGTAAAGTGTGGATATAATGTGTTTTTTTTTGAAAACACACTAATGGAACTACACACACATAGACAGAGAGAGAGAAAACAAATGTGGTACGCGTCTTTGTATATGTTAAGGAGACAGCCAGACGTCAGAGAACATGAAGAAAAAGAGCAAAGAAAAGAAAAACAAAACAAAGAAGAACGAAAACATCGAAAATGATATCATGCAATATGATCGTCACATATCATACCAATCCGCCATTTGTTACGGCATTTTTGTTCTTCTGTCATCTCTTTTTAATGACTAGTAATACCTTATAATAATTTTCCATTTTCCGAACGGCGCGAAATGCTTGTAATCATAACAATTTTCAATAAAAAAAAAAGATTTGAAGCAACTTACGATTACTTTAAGTGAAATATTTTCGAGCAAGTTTACTATGTTTATGTCGTGGAGAGTAAACCATTTATTTAACGGAGTTCAGCGAGTCATAAAACAACTTTATTTATATATAATACAAACTGATATATGGTAGTTGGTGTTCATTTTCCTTAAATATATTAAAAAAAGTGTTTAAAAACGTTGAAATACCATAAAATTTCCATTCAAAAAATGTTTTTCGTTTTTTCTCAAAATACGTTTTTTCAATTTCGTAAACAAGATTTCTCAGTACAGGCTCATCCTATCTATTTAATTTTTTTTTT
>JAJEKB010021185.1:328538-422502 GCA_022393335.1 Macrotrachela quadricornifera
CAGTGCAGACTCATCCTATCTATTTAATTTTTTTTTTGTTTGAAAGAGCATGTCAGGATGCAGGGCACCAAAGAGTCCTTTTTTTAAAATATGCTTTTTTATTGTCATATAAGAAAACAAGTTTACAGAAAAATACCCATTTTTCAGGGTTTTTCGACTCATTATACTTGTGATCTCTTTTTTCTGCTTAAAAATCAAGTATTTAAAAAAAAGAACTCTTTGGTGCCCTGCATCCTGACATGCTCTTTCAAACAAAAAAAAATTAAATAGATAGGATGAGTCTGCACTGAGTAACCTTGCTTGCCAAATTAGCTATTTTTGACCCTTATTTGGTGAATATCTCCCTCAAACATCATAGTAGGAAGCTGAAAATTTTACCATAGCCTCTCCACTATAGCCCCAACATATCCTCCAAATTTCAAGCGATTTGGATTTACCTGGACCGAAATCGATATCTGAGTGGGGGGGGGGGGGGCTTAAAATTCGAACTATTTTGGGGTTAAATCCAAAGACAATTCACGAAGAACTTGCAATAGTTTTGGGACCCAAGGCTCCATCATATCCAACAGTTGCAGAGTGGGCAAAGCGTTTTCGTGAAAGAAGAGAAGATGTCAATGATGATCCTCGATCTGGTCGTTCAGTTTCCGTGCTTACAGATGAAAATATTGAATTAGTACGACAGGTTATCAACAATGATCCACACTCAACTTATGATGAAATTATAGCTGAGACATTTCTCTCTCGTGGTACAATAGAACAAATTATCCACAATTATCTCAAGATGAGAAAAGTTACATCTCGTTGGATACCCCATCAACTGAATGATGAACAAAAGCAAGAATGAGTCCGACTTTGTCGTGAATATTTAGCAAAATTTCGTAATGGTTCCTGGCGATTATGTGATATTATTACAGGTGATGAGACGTGGATTTACCATAGGCAGATTCATCACAAGTCAACAAACAAAACCTGGATTGGCGAAGGTGAATCACCACGTACTATCGTTCGTCGAAGCAAATTTGAACCGAAAAATTTATTTTCTATGTTCTTTAAATTAAATGATCCTGTTCTTATCCATGCTGTTAATAATGACGAGACTATAGATCACGACTTTTATATAGAAAATTGTCTCAAGCCTGTTGTCAAAGAAATACGGGAACAAAGAAAGTCAAATGGTACTAAAGGTATAAAATTGCTTCACGACAATGCTTCACCCCATCGTCATTCAGATGTTATTAATTATTTAACAGAAGAAGGTATCAATATAATGTCATATCCACCATATTCACCTGACCTTACACCGTGTGATTATTGTCTAAATGATTACATCAAACAGAATTTAGCTGATCAACCAGATGAAAAATCATTGGCTCGTGCGGTTTCCAAGCTAATAAAAAATATTCCAAAAGAAGAATTTAAAAAAAACTTTTGACAAACTATAAGAGAGGATGGAACTTTGTATAAATAATCGTGGTGACTACTTTCAACATTTAATAAAATAAAACTCGAACTTTCTCTTTGTCTTTATGTTTTTGTTTAATAATCTGGCAATGGAACGGTTGGACATGTCAAGCGAGATATCTTGAAATTTTTCGGCCATTCTCTTGCATTCAGTGTCAAACTACTAAGGCCAGAATATGAGCTGCTGATGAGCAGTTCTGATGTAGATACCAAAATTTCAATCCGTAGAAATTTACGTATAATAGGATGCTCAGACTATGTTATAATACATTTAACTAATCTTGAAAACTTTAATGCATTGATATTTAGGGCTTAATTTTTGAATAACATTCTGAATTCAGATCAATGTTTTCTAAGTCGTTCGAAGCATGTCGATATCAGATAGCCAGATTGAGACAAGAGAATAATCTCTAGTTAGATATTACGCTTAAATGCATTAATGCATTATTTTCTAACAATTTTACAACTGATATTCTATTGGTTTTGCATAATCTCGATCAAATAAAATTTTCCATTCGTTCTTACAGAGATTTTCTACCCCACTTATTCACTGTATATTATCTATATCAGATATATAGAGATTAATTTCTTGATTAAAAAATGAATATTCTCAACGTTGCAAAGCATATTCTTTCATTGACGGAACATGATTTTGGTTCCAAAGAGCAAACGACAACGACTGCTGACGAGATGTCTGCTTGAAGAATGTTGTTCAAAGTTTTGAAAGACTTTAAAGACAGCTACTTGAATGAACTTTTCTCTTATGACACTCTTGACTTCGATGATGAGTTTGATGGAATATCCGAGGAGGAAGAGAGTAGCGAAGAGACGGACGAGTATGATGAGATCTAAGACCGAGATGTTCGAGATTATTTCACGTTAGAAGAAATAGAAATGATCGTTGATTGGGTGGATCAGCACCCGAACTACACAATATCAAGTATTAAGAATCGATTTCGCGAGGTTAAATCAATGTCATATATCCAGAGATTCAGGAAATACATCGATCAAAATGGTACCAGGGTGGACAAATTGAATAAAATCAAGGAATTTATGTTAAACGAATTTCATTTGAAAAGAACTATCGAGAAAGAGGCAGTGCACGATGCTGACCTGCAATTGTTTGCAGTGCAAAAGGCAAGAGAATTGGAATGGGACTGTTTTGTGGCAAGTGAATCATTCATTACAACGTTCAAGAAGCAAAATAGAATATCATCAAGACGATACAACAAATTAGTCAGTAGGTCAACAAATACGAGAAAGGCATGTTCTCTTGAGGGTAATTAGTCTTATCCAAATCTGTTGTAGTTCTGATCGTTTAATTTATTCTAGATGCTCATCATTGGGTTGAAAATAATCGATCATTGCTGGCTAAATATACACCCAATCAGATATTAAATAGTGATCACTGTTCTTTTCAACAGGAGCATGTTGCACCACGTACTCTCTCTTACACAGGTGAACGAACTACACTAGTGGTTGTGAAAAAGAAGTACAATATCACTCACTCATACACGGTACAGCCTATTTGTTCGGCTGATGGTCATCTGCTGGATAAGTTTCTATTAATCCTCCAGGAAAAAGCCAATAGCTTCGGCCCAAGAGTCCAGAGAGATCTAATCGTACCATCTAACGTGGTAGTACGAGCATCTAAATCTGGAAGGAGTAGTAATGAGATTCATCATATTTTTTTAACACAGGTGCTTCATCCTTGTGCTCCAGACGAATTCCTTTTGATACTCGATTCTTGGAAAATTCAAACTGGTCTAGATAAATTTAGAAAAGTTTTTCCAGATCGGAAAAATAGCTTGTTAATCCTGCCTGAAGGATCAACTGGTCATATACAACCACTGGATTTATCCGTATTTCGTTCGTGGAGACGATTTCATGAGAAAATCGAACACTACACACATATTAATCGAACAGAGATTGATATGACGTATCGACAATACTTTATCAACCTCCATTCCTTCATTCATAACCAGTTATCTGCTCCAGTCTTTCGAAATCTAATCAAGTCAGGTTTCATCGATGCAACGATAGTCAATGGTATTGTTCGAGAAATCAATAAACCGAAAGACGTTTGTTTCAAATTCCACAAAATTTTTTGTTCGATATCTGATTGTGAAGAACGAACTCTCTTAATATGTGCTTGGTGTAAAAAGCACTATTGTCACTATCATCTTGTTCAAGACCTACATCTTCATTTGTAGTCATTTGTGTTGATGTTCTAATTGCGCTACTTATCATTTTGAAATCAAATAAAAAGAAAGGATCCTATTGATTACTAGCTGTTATACGTAAATTTCTACGGATTGAAATTTTGGTATCTACATCAGATCTGCTCAACAGCAGCTCATATTCTGGCCTTAGTAGTTTGACACTGAATGCAAGAGAATGGCCGAAAAGTTTCAAGATATCTCGCTTGACATGTCCAACCGTTCCATTGTAAGAAGAAAAACTCCAATCTTTTTCTCACACAAGCTACGTCATATATCGCTAGATTAATTGCTGACGTCATGAAAAAAAATCCATATTTTCATATGGAATGAGTTGTCCAACCCTATAAATGTACCCCGGTCAACGTTGAAAAATTAGTTCTTATTTAGGGTTTTGTAGAGCTTGATTTGCTCTTTCACGTGGATGAAAAAGTAAAAATAACGAATGTCTTGTATAACAGAAATAGAGTTGATTAAGATAGGGGTCCACCAGTAGTATGGGTGAAATGATTGATACAGTCGCCGACCGTTAGCTTCCCATGAAAATAATTTTCTCATATGGCAAATAGGTTTTGACACTGAGTCGAAGATTTTAAGAGAAAAAAATCAACTTTTTTGAATGGGTCGATTTCTCATCTTATCGTCCCCCTCCTTTACTTATTAATATAACAGATTTTTGTAGGAATTAAGATGACACACGCGGAGAAGGAGCGATGATGTGTTCACCTTCGAAATGTTGAAAAAAAGAAGTGAATTTACCATTAATAGAACTGAACTAGTTATTTCACAAGTTCATTATTATTTTTATTACCAGTCACGAACTATAATTTATCAGGACAATTTTAAGTTAATATTATCATCTAGCACCTTCTTGCAATATAGAAGTTTGTTCAACTGAAATTCATTATTTGTAAAATTTTCAAAAAATATTAAATAATGCTCTGCGCTTATTTTTTCTTCTACTTTTTACTTTTTTTTCTTGAAATTGTATGCAGAGCTGTGATAAGCTGATAAATGTTTAATTTTTTTACAAACTCATATTAATTAATTTATCTTTCGTTTTCAACACATACAGATCGATTGCTGAAAATCATGTGTCGAAATTAGCGAAAGACCAAACACTGAAATATAAGCAGATACTTCGAACCAGAACCCGCTTAGTAGGGACTCGATATGCGATTTATTCCGTTTATTCATCTCTAAAGTAAATTACGTTTTTGGGTTTCTCAGTAAAGAAAGTTACTGTTACTATTATTCACAACTCAAATGTTTTTTTTTCAAAGCGTGATGTATGGCTGTCTTCCTTTTATCTCACACTATTGACATGTGAAAGGACGAATGAGAAGGCGATAGAAAGAAAGAAAGGAAATCGGTAGTATATTTCTCTTGCTAATAAACGCATTATAAAGAGATACCCGTGTTCTTTCTGTCGCAATATATTTGTGATGGCCGGTAATTACGACTACCTGTATGAAAAACACGAAAGAAAAAATAAAAACGCATTTTTTTTTCTTTTTTGATACTTTTGTCGTCTATGAACGCAACAAATAAACGGACGGAAAAAAGCAAATATTTTATCGTCCGTGTCGAGTAAGCCAATGTAACTGATGATCGAAGTATTATACTGTCTAATAGAAGAGGCTACTGGGGCTTATTTTTTTTTAGAATTTATTTACTCCTTGAGAATTTATTAACGGTATCATTATTTCACTGCACCTACACTGCAGATATGTATGTACATATTGGAGATTATGGCAAATTTATTGTTAAATCTATTATAATCCCTCCATACATGCATACTCACAGGGTGGATGCGTTGAAATATTGATACCGTTAATAAATCCTGTGGAAAAAATAAAACATATATTTTATATTTTGTGTTTACATTGGCAGTAGCTCAGAGTGGGTTACTCTCAAAAGTTTTTGAAATCAAGTTATATGTAGGCAAAGAAAGCTTTGTGCTACAGTGCACCTGGATAGGACTAATCTGTTCACTTTGTAGATCTATTTGTTTTGTACGATTGATTTTTCGTGAATATGTATTCGGACAATTACCATAGAGGAATGCAATTGCCATGGAGCGCTCGCGGCGATTACAATATGCTAAGTTCCGATCGTTTTCCTACGACGTTGCAGCAATCATCATCGAATAATGTTGAAATACGCGAATATACTCGGCGACTTGGTGGCAATACCACTGGGCCATTGCATTCAAGTATATTCGATTGGACTGCTTTCTATGATCATAGCTTTCGACCACAAATATTCACTGACGATCGCGATGGTCCTGGAATCGAAATGAAACTCGATCTTTCCAATTATGAACCAAACGAAATTCGGATCTCTGTAGATGGCAGCGATCTGATTGTACAAGCCGAACATAAAAATGGTCATCCAATGTCTTCATCATCATCACGGGTGTCCTTTTACAAGAAAATCACGTTGCCACCCAATATCGACTTGTGTAGCGTAAAAACACAACATTCAGCCGATGGGAAATTCCGCATTACGGCTAGACTATTAGAAGCAGCGCAACGATGAAACATAGCTTAAAATCCTTTTGAATATTTCACTTTTTCCCTCACAAATCTACTAATCGTTTGAATTCCCGAGCAATATTTCCTTTTCTCTTTTTCTTCCCCTTATCCTAGAAATAAATCTTGAAATATATGAGTTAATTGCAAGTTTACTGTACCGTTCGGTGAAAAAAATGCACGAAAAAAAAGTTTCGATTTTTAATACAATAAGTGGTGCGTTATATTGCATTAAATGAGAGGATGATATGCACCAATTTTCCCAACTACCACTCTTACATTCCCTGAAATATGAGGATTTTTTGAAAATATCATATAAAATTCAAGGACATTTCGACAGCGTTTTAGGGTCATAACATGCAGTATTTTCTCTCTAACAAGAAATCATCTTTGATCTCCTACTAGCCACTGAAAGAGTATGCTGTTGTTATGCTTAGTTTTAATACTTAAAGAATAATAAGGACATTGAGTTCATTTGCTTTAAGCATAACAACCGGTTATTTATTTCAACAAGATTATATATCATGAAGACTAACAAAAGAGAAAAGGAAAACAATAACATCACGACAGAAATAGAAAAGTATACAATATAGAGGTCAGGATATAACACTCTTTCCCACCAAAGAAAAAAGTTTTTTGTACACCAAAAACGTTTTTTTTTACTATTTGAAAAGAGAAAAGATACAAAAAACTTGACTAGGAAATAATATGATGAAAGACAGAAAAAGATCATATGATAACAATAACAAAAAAATATAAGGACAAGAAAAAAATAATAATAACAACAGGAACGTTAACGACGAAATTTCTTTTGATAATAAAAATAACTTTGTTTGTTGAATATGTTCATTGGTAGTCGATGTTCTGCTTCAATTTCACGTGCTCGATCTTTCAATCCAATTTTTAATTCATCACCTTCATCATTAATATGCGAAAAATTAATATTATATAAATGAAAAATTCGTCTCATTATTGGCATTTTAAATCGAGGATATCATTTGCGTCTAATTGAATATTGATAACGTCGTTTTTTCTGTACCATACTTCTTTGCTTATTTTTCTTTTTGCGGTACTGTTCAGATCGTTGTTGATGAGTTCTACGTCGTTTTGTTGGTACTGGTTCCTCTTCTTCACTTACGTCGACAATTAATTCATTATCATTTAATTGTTGTTCATCATTTAAATCATTTAATTGTTGTTCTTGTATTGCTGCATTTAGTTCATCATCACCACGTAATAATTCATCATCTGAAATGTCCACCAAATCATATTGTAATGCTTCAGCTAATTCTTCAGTTGACGTTTCAATCACTGCAGGAACATCACCACCGCCATTAGCTGTGACATCATTGTCATTTGCATCTTTTGCTTCGATGAGTTGACATAGATAAATTTCTTCATCTGATAAATCTGGATCTCTTCCATTCAACAATCTTAAAATTTTCCCAGATCAATATTCTTATTCTTGTTCTTTTTCTTGTGTGGTTTTGGTAGTAGTGGTAATTTTGTCGGTTGGAATGCCATAAATACTTCATCGACTCTTCGATCTTTTATCATTGTAAAAGACCATTGTTCCATTATTGGTCTTAGAAGAAATATCACTGCCATCACATCTTCCTTAGCATATTCGATCATTTTCTGTTGAGTATGATATGATAATGATGAGCTTGTTGACGTCAAACTTTGTGCCCAATGACTCCTTGTACATTCTTTTTCAATGACCAATCCACTTGCATAAAAAAGAGCCTTCTGTAACGACCATAATTCACTTGGTTCATATGGACTTGCAGGATGACACGAACACGCAGGTTGTGCAGTAACTTGTCGATCATTTTTAACATCATTATCTTCTTCAGGTTGATTCATCAGGCTCTGGACTCTACAAAGAATCCGTGCCCTTTCGTACCATGTAGAATAATGAGGCTGGATGTTAATAAGCTCAGGTGGTACAGTCCATGTAATTAAATTTTGAATTGAATTTAACTCCATATGTATGTTACCCCATCCATATAATTTGGTTGCTGATCTAAAAATTAAATCAAACAATTTTTTTACATATACATACATTTTTGATTTTGGACTAGGTAAATGATGTAATTCAATAAGAATTATATAAGATGGTAATTGATGAGGCATCGATTGAACTTGTACTAAAGCTAATTCATTATTGGTCATTTCTGACTCAGTATCAATTGCATATAACGGACATTGTGCCACATGTTCCATTATCTGATTCATCACTTGTAATGAAGTTTCATTGTTGACGAATACAAGTCGATAATTAGATGATGGTAAATAAAAACTTGAACCATGTCCAAATAATGAATGTCGAGATAGTGAAGAATAACAATGTGTAGATGAACAATGTGAAGATGTTCGATGACGTGATGCTGGATTTTTTTGATATAATGAATTTCGATGATGTGTTGGTGAATTATCTCGATGAGATGATGATGGTAAGTATCGTTGTCGATTTGATGAATGATGTTGTAAATATGATGGTGAACGATGATATGAACGAGATGGTGAATGGTTTGACGAACGATATTTTTCTGCCATAATAATACTTGATCAAATAATAAACGATTAATTAAATGTAAATGATTGAATAATAAACAATTCGATTTGTTCAAACAACGAAAGATGTAAATATCGCGATGAAACTCAAGACGGTAATGATGATGGTGAAGAAATTAGAGTTGTAAATGTTGATCTTGATGAAGATAAAGTTCGAACTGATGTTAAGGATGAAATTCTAAATGATGTTGATGTTGATGATGAAGAAATTCTAGATGTAGTTGATGTTGGTGATGTTTAATTAAATAGCCGTATAGAATATTGGAATAATCTAAACAATTACAAACATGTTTAATAAAACAATTATAAACATGTTTAATAAAACAATTTGAAAAAGCTTCTAAATGAGTAAATAACATATGATCATTATATAACTGGACACTGATCAACTGATGAATAAATAAATATATTACTGTAAATAATTAAACAGCTGATTTAATCGACAACAGCTGATTTAATCGACATCAGCTGATTTAAAATAAACAATTAACAATGGTTGGTGATTATCCAAATAAACAATAGAACAATAGTCCATAAAATATGGACGAATCGATTTAATGAATCATAACATAATAATTATTCGAAGATGGTATTGACCAATAGCCATTGGTCATCCATGTTGAACATTCACACTATACACTTGATGATATTGACCACAGATGTCGTTGACTTACAGACAAGTCAATAATTATTTGGATTGGTTCATTTCAGAAACTATTCTTTCTTATTTTTAAAGAAAGTTTCCCTTAACAATGAGTCATCATCAACTTTTTATTGTAATTATAAATGAATATTGTCATCATTAATTTTCCAATTGGATTTGGTGAGAGAAAATTGATCTTTTAATGCGCGCATATTAAAATATCAATAAATCCACTTGACAGATAATAAATGTTATTCCATTTCAAGCGTTGGCCACACGCTTAAATAGGTTTAACATTTAACATCATTCATATAAATCTTTGCCAAAATTAATAAGACATTTTCATCAAATAACGAATACTACAATTGATAAAAATATAATGTTAATATCGATAAAAATATTTATAAAAAATATTTATAAAGATACAATTAAATCTGGTGTTGTTGATTTTTATTTTATTTCTTCTAAAAATTAATTCGATCTAGGAACAGAAATGGGTCTAATATCATTAATATGTACCCGTGTTTCTGCTTGTGTTATTTCATCTTTAACAATATAAATTGGATGTTGAGCACAAATAATAATTTGCGGAGTAATTGAATATTTTGGTTCTAATTTATTTTTCATTCCATGTCTTCTAATTAAAACACGATCATTTATTTCATAATGGGGATTAGAACGTTGTTGATCATATCGAACTTTATATTGATGTTGTTGACGAAGAATATTTTCACGTGCATTTGTATGCATCATCTTCATACACTTTTTCAATTGCTCATAATAATCATCTGGTTTATTAAATGTGAATGAAGATAATTTTCCATCAGGAGGTAGTCTTGACTCTCTTTCAAACAATAACTGGAATGGTGAATATTGAGTTGTTGAGTGTGTTCCTGTATTATATACAAATACTACAGGTAACAAGAATTCATCCCAATTGTTGTTTTCTCTAACTTGGAGCTTGGCAACTTGAGGAACGAATGTCGCATTGAATCTTTCAACCATTCCATTTGATTGAGGATGGTACGTTGTTGAATAAGTGTGATTATATCCAACTAATTTTGACATAGCTTCCATTAACTGATTAAGGAAGTGTGTTCCTTGGTCGGATAGTATTACTGCTGGTACCCCATACTTGCAAATGTATTCATTAAATAATGCTTCAGCTGTTGTTTGTGCTGAACAATCAGGTACCGCAATAGCAACTACCCATCTTGTGAAATAATCTGTAATACATAATACATATTGATTACCACAAGGTGTTCGTTTAAATGGTCCACAATAATCCTTACCAATTAATTGAAATGGTCCTTCAGGAGGTGGAATAGGTTGTAAATGACCAGGTTTCTTCGATCTACTAATATTGTATTGTTGACATGGTAAACATGATTGTATATATTGAGTGATGGATTGTTTCATGTTTGGCCACCAATACCTGTTTTTAATCTTTAGGTACGTTCGTTGAACACCAAAATGACCACTAAGAGGATTGCTATGATAAACTTGTAACAAATTGTTGATCATAGTTGAAGGTAAATAAATTAATTTCTTTTTCGTATTACAACCTTCGCGCATAACCGTTAACTTATATAATAAGCCACCTTTCAATTCATAAGAACTTTTGACTGGATCCTTCATAACTTCTGCAATTATCTGTTGAATATTCAGATCTTTTCCTTGTTCGACTTTTAATTGTTCTATGTCCAGCGTATTTTTCACGATAACTTGTGATGAGTCTTCTTCCGTTTGATCACCTTCTTCTTCTATTGATGGTACTGTTGTCTTATTTCTATCCGCTGGTGTTGTTGTTGGAGTTTGACCTTGTTTTAATCGCAATTGTTTCGCTCTGCATCTTGTTACAACAGCTCCAACTCGTGAAGGAATTTCATCAGAACACGTCCACTAACAGTCGGTTCCCCTTTATCTCGTTTAGCAATACCATAATCTTCATCAAATATTTCTTCTTCTCTTGGAATTGGATGACGTGATAAATAGTCAGCTAAACAATTGTGTTGACCCTTAATATGGATGATTTTTTCGATGTTAAATTTTTGTAATAATATTGATATACGATCAACTCTTCGATTTTTCACTGTAGATTTCATCATGTTGCATAATGGACAATGATCTGTATAAATAATGATTGATCTTCCCAATATATAAGGTCGCATACGTTGAAAGCACATCCATATTGCTAAAGCTTCCAATTCAATTGGGTCATGTCTTCTTTGAGTAGATGATGTCATTTGAGAGTGGTAATAAAGGTTCTTAACTTCACCATTAATATGTTGTTGTAAAGTCCCTCCAACATCAACTTTTGATGCATCTGTAGTCAAAATAACTGGATGATTTTCATCAGAACAATCCAAAAATAAGGGAGAAGTCACCAACGATTGTTTTAATTGTAAAAATGCTTCTTTTTGTGTATCTCCCCAACTGAATTTTTTCCTATTTGTCTTTGTTAAATTTGTCACCTTGCTTATAGGTGCAGCTATAGATGCGAACCGTGGAATAAATTTGCGGTACCATGAAATGGCACCCAGGAACTTATTCGCTTCCGCTAGTGTGGAAGGTTCCCTTAATTTAATAATTGCTTGAATTTTTTCATCATTAGGTTTAACACCCTTTTCTGATATTGTATGTGATAAATAATCAATTTGTTGACGAAAGATACTACACATGGGGGGATTAAGTTGGAAATTATGTTGTGATAAAATTGATAACAATTGGGCAATATGTTGAAGATGTTCTTCAAATGAACGAGAATAAACCACAATGTCATCAATATAAACCAATGCAAACTGACGGCATGGAGATAATATATCTGTCATAACACGTTGAAATGATGGTGGACTGTTCTTTAACCCTTGTGCTAATACATTCCATTCATAAAGTCCTTCAGGTGTAATAAATGCAGTCTTGTGTCGATCTTCTTCTTCAATTGGAATCTGCCAAAACCCGCTTTTCATGTCGAGTTTTGAAAAGAATTTATAACCATCACCTAACGTTTCAATTGCTTGTTCCATCTTCGGTAGTGGATGACTATCTTTAATTGTGATGTAATTTAATTTTTTATAATCGACTGCCATTCGCCAATTACTATCATGTTTAGGTACAAGTAAGGCTGGTGCAGCATATGGTGAATAAGAAGGTCGTATTAAACCAAAACATAATAATTCTTGTACTATCTTGTACATTTCTTCTTGTTTATTTGGTGTTATATAATATGGTTTAGATGTTGGTAGGGGATGGTCAAGTGTTTTTATGGAATGTGGTTCAACATTAGTTGCTATTGTGGATTTACTAGTATCAAATAATTTTGAATGTTGATAAAGGATAGATTTAATTTTTTCATATCGATCAGGACGAGTAATATGTTGAATTGAATTGGTGATATTTTTGTTTATTAATTCATGATCAATGGTTGAAATTTTTTTGAAAGATAATGTAGGAATAGTAGTGATTCCTAATATTAAACCTCTTGGTAATGCATATGAATAATTTGTTGGATTATAAAGTAAAATTTTTGAGGTGTGATCATGAACTTTTGATGAAGAATTTAACATCAGTAAAGATGTTCGCTGTTGTAATTTAAATGATGGACAAAATGTTACATTAGCTGATGATAATCCAATAGAAACAGAAATAGACCTTGACTGTTTTGGTGGAATTCGAATATTATTAACTAAACGTGCTGGATATTTAATTTCATTAGAATGAATATCAAATTTTAATGTTGTACGTTTATGATTATTATAAAGTGAAACAATTTTTTCTTCTGTATTAATAATTAATTTATATTTATTAATAAAATCCATTCCTAGTATACAATCAGTACATAATTCTTTAACAACTTATGCTTTGATAAAAGTTAATGTATCACCCATAATAATAGATAAATTTAATGTACCATAAACACAAATAGACGAATGTCCATCAGCTAAAATTATACGCTTATATAATTTATTAACAAACATTTTACTATATGATGGATCTAATGCTTTAATTGAGATAAAAGTTCTATTTGCACCTGTATCTATCATTACTTTCATACATTTGTTATTTACAAAAACATTAAGATATAACAATGATGTATTTAATGTCGATGGATTGATATGTAAATTCTCGGAAGCAACACCATCGACCGATGCCTCCCCTATTGAAAATGGGAACGGGTACAATCCCGAGCATAATGACCAGGAGTACCACAATTGTAACAAACATTTGATCCGCGTGTTGATTTTGTATAATTGGAAAGTTTATTTTGCCTATTTGTATTATTTCCAGCTGACGTATTCTGATTAGAAGTTGTACAATGTCGTGATGTATTTGTATATCGAGAACTTTTTTGATTAAATTTATTATTTGATGTTTGTGAAGAAGTTGTTTGATCACTTGATTGATTTTGATAACCAGTTAAATTAATAATGGTAATATCGCTATCTTGTAATTCATTATTTGTTTTGGTGAGTGATAATATATCTTCAATCTTCCTTGCTGATAATAAAAATGCTTCGGTTGTTTTGGGATCTTGTAATGGTACCTGTGTCTTCAACGATTCTTTTACTCCTGCCATTAAATATTTTAATTTTAAAGAATCCGGCATTACAGGATCGACTTTTTTACATAATTCCATAATTTTATCATAATATTGTGTAATGGATTGGTTAACTGTTTGTTTATACCATTTCAATCGTTCAAATGCAAATTCTTGTACCTTTGTTGATCCAGAAGCTAGTGTGATAGCTGTAATAAATGATGGCCATGTTTTAATTGATGTGGTTGTTTGCATCCACCATCTATATGCATCATCTTGTAAATGTATAGAGATGTATTGTAATTTTTGATCATCATTCCAATTTGCCATTTTAAAACGTTGTTCTAATTTATCTAACCAATCGTGAACATCATCTTTTGAACCAGAAAAATATGTAGGTTTTTTAATAATTTCATCCGCCACCGTTG
Organism: Macrotrachela quadricornifera; assembly: GCA_022393335.1. NCBI lineage: Eukaryota > Metazoa > Rotifera > Eurotatoria > Philodinida > Philodinidae > Macrotrachela > Macrotrachela quadricornifera. The sequence continues at coordinate 342,938 of JAJEKB010021185.1, forward strand.
GTTGTAAATGTGATGTAGATGAATAATCAGGTACTGTGGTCATTAACGCTCCCGTACCCGCTATTGAACTTGTTGGTGATGATGTTGTTGATTTGAATTGTTGACGAAGTAACTTGCTGAATGTTTCGAAGTTGAAAATTATATCATTGTTATCGGCGTACCATAAATAAGCATCACTCTCTAACAATAAAGGTATAGCTTCGAATTGACCATCACGTCGCAAACCACATGCTTAAAACTGATCCATAGTTTGCAAGAACCAATTTTTTGCATCACCAACACCTGAGTATTTTTCAAATTTTGCATCAATAAGCTCTTCCAGCACGACCACATCAGTATTGTTTAATGTTGAAGTACTAATTGATGGAACCGTTGTTCGAATTGATTTATGATGAGACGAATTTTGTTTTAATCGTGCACGAAATAATGTCCAATCATCTTTAATTTCATCTTTATTTTGTTCATACCATGTTTTTTGTTCTTCATTTAAAAATTTAAATGTATATTCGATACGCTGTGATAATGAATAATTTAAATCATCATAAACTTGATCCAATACAAATATCCATTTATCCGTATCAATTCGTTCTTGTTCTCCTAAAATACGGACATGTCGACGTGTTAATTCATTTGGTGTACTTATCTTTTGTGCTTTTTCGTTTGTTTTTATATCTTCATTTAAATTTGATGGTGAATCATCATTAGCCATAATTGCAATTAATTTTCGTTGTCGAATATGGAAAACAGAATCAACTTCTCAGTAAGAAGGATTCCTTCTTCAAGAAATTATAAATATGACCGTTGTTGAATTTAAAAGAAGAAATATAATTATTTCTTCTTTAACCGCTGTCACCACTTGTTATGCTTAGTTTTAGTACTTAAAGAATAATAAGGACATCGAGTTCCTGTGCTTTAAGCATAACAACTGGTTATTTATTTCAACAGGATTATATAATATGAAGACTAACAAAAGAAAGAAAGAAAACAATAACATCACGACAGAAATAGAAATGTATATCATATAGAGGTTAGGATATAACAGTTGCACATGAAAATTCACAGGTTCGTACTGATCCACATGAAGATTTCAACAAATCTATTTCATCTTCTGTGCATACAACATTTAATGGAAATACAGATCAAGGTTTATCAAGAATGATGACAACAAATTCAAATAATACACAATCCAATGGTAGTCGTACAGAAATGAATAGTACATTCCAGTATATTGATGAAGAAAGTTTCTTGTCGACAAATGTTATTTCTACAAAAACATCGAACGTTTGGTTGTTTGCCACTAAATTACCAGATGAACGTTGTCAGTGTAATAAGTGTGGTAAAATTCTACAACAAGTTCTATTCGGAAACACTTAAGTCATTGTATAAAACAAACGCAATTTTTATCATCAAAAACCAACAAATCAAACAAAATTCAACAGCTGGATCCAGATAAAATTCGTCGATTAAATGAACTTGTTTTTGAATGTATTGTAAAAGACAGTCATTCATTTAACGATCTACATAAATCTGGTATCAAAAAGTTGATAAAACATTTATTACCTGGTACATTAAGTCAAACATATCGTTTTATCGGTTCATTCTTATGTCGTGCTTTGATAAAATTGCTTAGAAAAATCCTATATCACAAAAAAAAGCTTATTAGTGAATTGTAAAAATATGAAGAAATCCTATATTAAACAAAAAATATCTTTTAGAAGTGTATTTGAAAAGACGAATGGATCAAAACTATCATTTCGATGACTAAGAATATATTCTAGGAGGTATTTTTTATCGAAATGATTATTTTATAAAGATATTTTTTGAGAATAGTTTTTAAATAACAATTATTTGCCTTTGGTCATAGATAATAAACTCAATATATGACAATGTGTACATCTATGCTAAGAACGATTTTATTTGAAGTTATTATTCCCTAGACTGAAAGGATAGGGTCTAGAAACGGGAATTCATCTTACTGCGCGTATTGATTTTGTCGGTAACAAGGCACAAATGACCATTTTTTTGGCACAAACGACCATTATTTTGGCAAGAATGACCATCTTTTTTTGGCACAAACGAACATTATTTTGGCACAAATAACCTTTTTTATGGCACAAATGACCACGTAATTTCACTATTAAAAAATGATAATAAAAGTACGGCAACAATCGGTAAATAACTACAGTAAATGAAACATATGAGTTTGATACAGCTGATTATTTTGAAGCTGCGTACAAAAAAAAATGATACATAGATAGTAATATTTGAATTAGGAAACGAGTAAAAGTTTTCAGGGTTTGATAAGTATTTTTATGAAGGTGTATATTTTAGGATGGACCGATTATTTATTTACGCACTATATTTGAATCGTATATACTTATTAGTGGGTATAGAATATTTGCGATAATATATTTTTCACTCGTTAATATCGTATTATTTAAATAATGTAATATTAATTTTTTTTGTGTTAAAAAGGCGCTAAGTTAAATATTTGAAATATTTCTTACTAATAGCTATATTATTATTTTATTAGATAAATATAAATCAGAATGTAACGTCAACTTTACTCTTGATATAGAACACGATGAAAATAATATTAATAACAATAAAAAAATAGAATGTTCGTATACACATAATCTTATTAACACTTTAAAGGAAATATTGGTGTATTTTTAAATAGCATGTTGTTCTTTATCATCAAGAAAGATTATTAATACATGTATGAAAAGAACAACGATATGTCCAAATGTCTTATACGACGATTCAGAAAAACAATATCAAGGATTAGAAGCTTCAAAAATGTGCATTTGTAATTTGACAATTTTAAAGTTTAGGAGGTGTATCATTGTAAAATATTTTTACGAAATCTGTTAGTCTGATTGTCTTGTAAGTTACCTTAAATAATAAAAAAGGCTACATATTGACAAATAGTAGAATGAATACAACATTTGATACATAGTCTCTGCAATAACGCGCAAAGCTATATATGTGATATTGTTTTAATGAACGAAAGTATACTATACCGTCAACTATATTTTTATGCAAAAGAAAATGATCTGTTATACTAAAGATGAAATAATTCGATACAACAATAATTGTGATGTGTATTTTATTTATAAGTAAATGTTAATGTACTATTGTTCATATCTAAATACAATCATATCCACATGTAAACTGCGACAGTCTAGGGCCAGGTGCATCGAACTTCGATGAACGTTACTTGTTATTATTTCAAGTGGGCTAAAACCACATTGATTTACATATAATTTTATTTCCTTGTGTATATTAGGAAATTTGTCACCTAATTCACTTGAACCAAGATCATCTGTTCCTGCACAAATACGAATACCTAATTTATGTGCATCACATGCTACATTAAAAATCCATTGTTGACGAGAATACATCCTGTACCGTGACGTTGAACATTAGCGGAATCAGTTTCGCCTAGGATCTAGTTACATCCGGTTCCGGAAACAGATATTAACATAATACGATTCAATTTCGGAATCAGACGGAATTACACGGAATTCCTTCCGATTCCGGAATTAATGGAACTAGTACCATTTCCGAAATCGCTCAGCGGAATCGCTTCTTGCCTTCACCCTCATGTTTGCTCTTGTGATTGCAGGTTAATCTTCAACATAGACAAGCGATTCCGGAATCATATATGCATTAGTCTTTATCGTATGCTTCTAAGTTATCATAGTGAACGGATCCGGTATTGAGTTTCCGGATCCGGAATCAGACCGAATTACACGGAATTCCTTCCACTTCCGGAATTGATGGAACTAGTACTGATTCCGAAATCGCTTCTGAAACTTCATGTAATTCCGGAATCGGTGGAATTAGTTCCCTAGGCGGAACTAATGCCCTAATGTTCAACATCGCGGAATAGGATGACTGCTCTTGTTGACCTATTTGAGAAAAACCGATATCATTATTATGAAATGCTGTGGATGTAGATGATGAGCGAAAATATGAATTATCTCTAACAGAATCAGGCTCAGTAAAAAGATAAATGGTAGCATCTAAAAGGACATCAGCTTGTTTTATCATGTATAAAAGATTAGTAATGTTTTCAGAATTGTAACTATAATTTACATAATCACCATTAAATCGAACTTTATAACTTTTTGGCATTGGATCATATGATTCAAATACAAAATAGGCTGTACGAGATAACACTTCGACTCCACATAAAATTGAGGAAGAACTCCAGTTCAAAATCAATCATAGAATCTTTTGTTGATACGCTCACCAAGGACTTCTTCTGATGGCTTAGTTGGCAAAATAGCACCGTCAGCCCATACTCGTAAACCTTGCTTTTTAGCCTCTTGGATAACAGTCACAGTTAAATTGGGATCTAAATCAGCATAAATTATAATTCCTTGAACACCAATATCAACTACAGATTGAATAGCAGCAGGAATATCTGTTGTGTTTGTAATCCTTCTTAACCATCCCGTTATTCCTGGTATGGTTCCATGTGCCGCTTGTTGCACTCTTGGATCAAGCATCAAATCTGGTCCAACAATTAGACAAGAATAATATATTCTTGGATAAGGAATTTCTAGTAAGAAGCCTAATGATGCATAAGGAAGTATAAATGGTACATCATCACCCATAGCTCGAATACTAGTTATCCCCCATACAATGCAAATGACAATAACATATCCATATGAGTTCCATTTTGAGGCTTAAAACTACAATGAAAACGAAAGAGTTGAAGAATAAAAAATGGATACTTATCATTCTGAGCTTGTATGTGTATGAGCATCAATTAAACCTGGTATCACAAATTTGCCTTCTAAATCAAATGCTTTTACAGTTGGATACAATCGTTTTATTTGATCGGTGCTAATAATATCCAAATCGAATATACTATCAATGAAACCTTCATTATTTATAATTAAACCACTATTTGGTCGTGAAGTTCCACTATTACCATCTATTAACGTAAAATTATATAGAAATCTTGATCCAATCGCTTTGCTTAGTAAACAGTTACAAAAAAGTAAGTTAAATAGTAATATCAAACAAAGTATATTATTGACAATTTTCATTTTGTAAATTAGATTGCTTTAAATCTAGAAAACAAATTTTAAAGGAATACAGAAACAAAACAAACACACCAGTGAACAAGCATCCTTTACAATTATTTGACCTTATGAAAACTTAATAGTTTCACGTAATCAAATTTTCTATACAGAGCGATTAAGAGAGAGAAATAAAATGATCGAACTGAAGTGACATATCTGCTACTAGAAAACAATATTTAGATCAAATTTTAGTCTAGTCTTATTTACTCTAATGAAGCTTATCGATTACAATGAGAAGTTTTAGAAATTTTTAAAGTGATGATTTTAAAAATATTCGATGTCAAAAATAAAGATAGAGAATAGAAGCTTGTCAGAGCAAACCCTTCTGGAATTAAAATGTGGAGCTCACATAAAATCTCTCTCTGAGTCTGAAAACGGATTTTACAAGTCAAACAATCTCATCAGAAATAAAAGAATAACTGAGATCGAATACGGTTCTTCTATCTATTTAACACATTCACCGCGATGAGACCCACCGGTGGGTCTCACTATATTTTGACAGAAAACTTAATAGAAAAATACTTTCTTTTTCCTTTTTCTTAGGCAATAGCTTACATATTATCTGCTTTCTCCTTTGGTTTCGCTATTTTGTGAATCATTTATTGCATAGCGAAATGTTTCTCGTTAAAAGAATCGAGACAAAAAAATTTATCACATTCAGAACAGAAGGTTTTTATTTTCTTTGTTATTGCCAGGCTCGCTTCTCTTGATTGTTGCTGCCTGATTTTCTCGTAGCAGCCAGTACAGCGTCTTCGGTCGTCCCGAGTAGATCCTTCTTTCTCTTCGAGCTTGTGATCAGCAAATTTGCGCTTCGTTTGACCTATTGGTTTTTGCCTTGGACCCTGGTTGAGCTTCTCAAATGGTATGCCAAGGATTAAAGATCTCACAAGACTTTCACGAAACTTCTAGCTGGTCAAATTACTTGTTGAATAGTGTTTCGTGTATACCAGATAGCTATTCAATACAGCCGTCCCAAAAATCAATTCAAATTCTACCTTTCGGTACCATTTTATAGATCGTCTGAGGCATGTGTAATATGCTGATAGTTGGTCAGATAAATCAGTGCCTTGTCTTCCTTTGTTATAATCTACTACGACTTTTGACTTCATAATTGGCTCATCTTGAAAAATCGTTTTTCCAGTGTCTACTACAGCTGCTGAATGCAAAGGTTTTGTGGATATCATCAAAACATCTTTCTTGTCTTTCCACCCGATCAGTTTTATACCTTCTTTATTTTGGAGTCCGTACGCTTCACCATGCTTCAGCTTTTTCTGAAGAAATTCTTTTCCAGATGCAGAACGATTGCTTCTTAGTGTTTCAATAAGGTACGTGTCGTGTGCCAGCAAACGTTCTGCAAGGAAAATACTGGTAAAAAAGTTGTCAGTTACGACAGTCCGATAACATCCCGCGAGACCATACAATAAATCCATCACGACTCTTTCAGCATGTCCAACACCTGCCATGAGATCTTGCTCACCAGTATAGATCAAATAATTCCACGTGTACCCGTTAATGACCGCTAGTTTGTACATCTTTATTCTATATTGGTGCGCCTCCCCAGGTATATATTGTTTGAACGAAAGCCTACCACGCCATGGTATCATTGTTTCATCGATTGTAATTACTGCACCAGGAATATATACAAATGAAAATCTAGCTTTCAGTAAATCCAAAAGTGGTTTCAATTTGACTAGTCCATTTTGGTTGGAGTGGTACTTACAGTTGTCCAAAAAATGCCAGAACTTGAAGAGTAATTCAAACCTATATCTTATCATTCATTTTGAACGATTTTCGATCCATATAGTTGGCTACTGCTCCAGTAGTATTCTAATTCTGGCATTTGTAGCAATCCCATTTCGATAATGATTCCAAAAACTTGAACATCTCTTTGTTATTGGTTGCTTTTTCAATGACGACTCTTTGATCGTCGGCTAATATCATGCGTTTGCAAGTATTGCTCTGCATATCGATTAGTTTCGCGAACCATAAGGCCAATAATTTCGTGCGTGATGAAATGGCGATAGCAATCGATGGGAAGAATTGTATTATCTCTTGATACAGAAGTTACGTCTTAAACGAGTCCATAATCTTCCATGAATTCTGCATCAGATTCCAATTGTATTTCATCCCAATCTTGCGAATCCACTTCGTGACCAGTAGTTTCTTCATCAGAATTTTCTGATTCCAGCTCCATCCTAACGAAATCATCATCCAAAGAGCTCACGTCATTGAGTGAGCTAGTACTTTCGTCTGTTTCAGATTCTTCGAACGACATGTGAATAATTACAAAATTTTGGATAGTTTTATACGTACAACAAAAGAATCGAGAGAGCAGAACAATGAGGAAAAATCTTGAGATTTCCTTCTCTTATGTTACGTATACTACAGATAAGATGAAAAGAAATAAAAAAGTGATGTAAGAGATTTTTCCTTTAAAAATAAAGCATGACTCATTATGTGGTGATACAAAGAAGGAACGATGACTAGTTGGTAGAAAAGAATGAAAAAGGTATTAGATGCATTTATTATATGCAATTTCGTGATACTAATCAATATTTTGATAGAATTTTCAAAGAAAACTGAATCGCGTTGAATGTGTTAAGATTAGTTAATCTAGATCGATTCACAATCAATAATCAAAGAACTCACTGAGAACACTATTTTTCTAAAAACCGTATAATGCTATCTTTCTTTGCATCGATCGATAATTGATAATAGTGAATATCAAACGACTTTCAAGCTATTGATATCTCAAATGGAAGCGAATTTTAAGGCAGTAATGTAAATAAGTTTAAAGATTTTCAATAAATTCGATTAGATGTTTTTTGTATGTAGCTTGAAATTTATGAGACAGTCGAGTGCAGGTCTCACTTTGAGATTATCAGCGATCGTATCCAGGTATCAACGGTTTCCCTGATGGCATCTTTTTAGCTGATCTTTGAGAATTTTAATCAGCTTCTATGCACAAAAAAAGATGAGTGATCGAAAAGTGGACTTCGATGTGTTTCTTCCATCGAGTACCCGCTATTTCGATAGAATCGGAGCGCTTGAGAGAAAGCCGGATGAGAGAATAGAAGATGCAATTCTTCGTCTCCTTCAGAATATTTTCACGCTTGCTGAAATTCGAGCGCTCGTAGAAAACGACTGGTCGCATAGTCAAGATCGAGGGGATCGGAACCGTAGTTGACAAACAATTAGATTTTTCGAGGGGTGCGTATTATAACAGAACGGAAAAAATTTGATCGAAATGATTCTCGAGCACTCGCCGTGCCTATCGAGGGCCTTTTTAGGTTTACTTAGGTAACTTGTCGGTAACGGTCTGTGTGTGGAGGGTAGTGGGTCCAAATTTCTACCCCTAAATACTTCAACACTCCTTTCAGTTCGTGTTTCACAAAATAGACAAGAATTTTCTGCTCTCCCATTGCCTTTGTTTTCATTATGTAAAATAGTAGAAATAAGAATAGATTATAATAAATTTATCTAACAATTCTTTTCCAATACATTGTAGTAAAAGAGGAAAAAAATATTTTATTTTTTTTATATGCTACATATGAACTGTTTTTTCATTTCTTCTCCTACTTAAGAAGCGATGAAGCATTGGTGGAACAAATAAAAGATGACTTACGCTTTTCTAGAGGAAACGAGAGTCGTTCATGTGTAGAGTGTATAATAGTATCATCTTAATGCATTTATATATTTATATTTGTACGTCTTAATAAGATGGGTATTCAGGGTTTACAAACATTTATTCAACGAACCTTCAATCAATTCGTTGATATTAAACTTTACAATTGTAATGTTGTACTCGATGGTAATTCGATATATTATCAAATGTACACAGAATGTGAATTAACATGGGTCTTTTGTGGGGAATACAATAGATTTTAACGTCATTGTACACAGCTATTCCAGTCGTGTGCTGAATGCAACATCAAGTGAGTAGAAATATACTGTTAAGTTTTTTAATATATAGTATTATCTAAGGACACTTATTGTTTTTGATGATGCGCAATTTGATGATAGCAAACTGTCAACCACGTTGAATCGAACCGTGAGGAGTAATGAAAATTCATTGAAAAGTCCCATGAAAATTTGTTTGAGTCCAGTACTACTTCGTCAAACATTTATTAATGTTCTCGATATTATGGGAATTCTTTATATAGCAGCAATTAGTGAAGGTGATGACGAATGTGTTTCGTTGGCAAATCATTTCAATTGTTATCTAATCTCATAAGATAGTGATTATTTTTGTTACAATCTTCATTGTGGTTACATACCATTTGAGTCTGTCGATCTTAATCCGATTGAAGAGGATTCACATTTTTATTTATCTGTACAATCGTATCATATAACTTCATTACTCGAAAAATTCACAAATCTAAATCCCTCGACAGTGGCTTTTGCGTGTTGTCTTTGTGGTAATGATTATGCCAATATTTGATCATATTAATGATAATGTCAGACGCTCTGAACAATTACAGAGCAAAGAAATCAAACAAACGAAAAAGAATTTGGAATGCCATTCAATGGATGCGACAAACTGAAGATCTAAATATGGCACTTCGACAATTACTTCCGTTGATCAAGTCTCATTCTGAAAGAGATAATATCGAACAACAGCTACGTCAAGCTATGCGATGCTATTATATCGATTGGCTTTCCCCGATAATCAAAATCTTCCCGCAAATTCCGATTTTGTTACGTTCACTCAAACTTATTTCGATAAGCTTAATATCGTACACTCTAAAAAAAATAGATGTTCTACCGAATTTTGAAGGTTTAGCACTGTTTTACGAAACGATTTTAAGTTCCGTAGCATGAAAAACGTTTCGTAATTTTCATACAAAACCTTTTTAAGTTCCGAAAGCTGAAGAGAGTTCTGAAGTTTTACTACGAAACCCTCTCGAAGTTTCATGTATCGTGTACTGAACTTCAGCAGATTCGCATCTTTTGTACAAAACCGTTGACAGTTCCGTATAAGTTCTACGAAGCTATTCATAGTTTCGTAAGTGCTCTAATAGTTCCGGATACATTGTACGAAACTAAGCATGGTTTCGTAACAGACATACCAAACCATTACATCATTTACGAAACTATGAACAGTTTGTTCCCATGTATGCTGAACCTTTTGATGTTTTACGAAACCACGGATAGCTTTGTGGAACAACTAAAAGTTCGGTATTTGTTATACGAATCTGTCGAAAGTTTCGTAAAATATCAAAAGGTTCCGCATACATTGTACGAAACTGTTCATAGTTTCGTAAATAATGTAATGGTTCGGTATACCTTTTACGAAACCATAGCTAGTTTCGTACAATGTATCAGAAACTATCAGAACACTTACGAAATTATGAATGCTTCGTGGAACATATACGGAATCTTTAGATGCAGTACGAAACTGCTCATGGTTTCGTCACATGCACATGGAACCTTCAGATGACTGGTGAAACTGTTATTAGTTTCGTATAAGATATACTAAACTACTACATGGCTTTGGAAACTATTAATGGTTTGGTAAAATATGCGCGGAACCCTTGCAATCCTTACGGAGCTATTTATGGCTTCGTCAAAGATATACCGAACCATTACATTATTTACGAAACTATGAACAGTTTCGTACAATGTATGCTGAACCTTTTGATATTTTATGAAACTTTCGATAGATTTGTAAAAGAAATACGGAACTTTTAGTCGTTCCACAAAACTATCAGTGGTTTTGCAAAACATCAATTGGTTCAGCATATATGGGACGAAACTGTTCATAGTTTCGTAAATGATGTAATGTTTTGGTACGTCTGTTACGAAACCACTAGAGCACTCACGAAATTATGGATGGCTTCGTGGAACTTATACGGAATTTTTAGATGTTGTTACGAAACTGTCAACGGTTTTGTACAAAACATGCGAATCTACTGAAGTTTAGTACACGATGCACGAAACTTCTAGAGGGTTTCGTAATAAAACTGAAACTCTTGTCAATTTTCGACGTGACGGTGAGGTTCTGTATGAAAATTACGAAACGATTTTCGTACCACGCAAATTAAAATCATTTTGTAAAACAGTGCCAAAACTTCAAAGTTTAGTAGAGCACCTATTTTTTTACAGTGTACTAATCCAAATAAGTCTTGAATGAAGTATGTTTAGATGATTCATAGGAAGGTACAGACAGCACTCAAACATAGGTCTTAAAAATTAAAGATACCGCAACGAAATAGTCTTAAGTCGTTATGAGGCATACTCTCTGATAGGTCTCAAAAAGTTGCGCGTACTACTCCTGAGATAACCGTCGAAAAGTTACTAATGGTACGCTCAGATTGTCCTCGAAAAGTAACTAATGATACAGTGAGGTAGCCCTCAAAAAGTTAACAATAGTATTGTTAACGATGCGTTAAAAACTTACAGAACCTTTTTGTCCACTAATCATTCACCGTTTTGTTTTGCCAGTGAGGGCTGTATATATATATATATATACGAGCGTACTCATAAAAAATTATCGTCAAGTAGAGGATGTTTTAAGATTAAGTATTTTGGCAAATGTCTGGTCATATTGTGGAAGACATCCTGCACATCTGAATGCAGATGATTAAGTAAGAACTTTTTTGATTAACTATAATCTTAATTAATTAATTAATCGTATATAATTATAGGTTTGGTGGCAACACCCCCTCTCCCAACAATTTCCGAAATCTTCCAAATTAATCGGTAAGTTTGTTGTATTCAATAAATGAGTTTCTGTTCTGTTATAGATTGATTTCAACATGGGATTCGTGGATATATTTATCATCTAATCTAGATTAACTTTGTCTTATTTCAAATCCGTCTTTGTATCAAAATCACGAGTAAGTTTCACTATAGAGAATAAACATACTCGTTTTCTCTTTTTAGGTCAACCCACATATAAGTTGTACGGGTAAGTTTATTTTATTATATAAAATTAATTCATTTACTCTTTATTGTAGATTAATTCGAGAAACTACTTGACGATTAAGTGTTATTTTTAACCGACGAGGGAAGCTCCAGAAGTATTCAAGCAGTTTAGTCTCTGCCTTGCATCTGTAAGTCGATCTGATACAGATATGAAAAGCTAAATAGAATTCGTGCAAAATTGCATTTAGCTTTTCATACCTAAATCAGATCGACTTGCGGATGCAAGGCAGAGACTAAACTGCTTGAATATCTCTGGAGTTTCCCTCGTCAGTTATTGGGTCGGTGATAAAAAAAAGGTTCAGTGGTAATAAGCACGTACTAAACCTCTTTTTCCGTTGGCGTGAAAGGTCTGGCACGAAACCTCTTTTCAATCTGGCTTAAAAGGTTCAGTACGAAACCGTCCGTATAGAACCTTATTTGGAATTTTTATAAAAGGTTTAGTAGGAAACCTTTCCCACGGAACCTTTTATTGCAGGTGTCCAGAATTGGTTTTATACGAAACCTGCTTTTTACGAAACCAATAAAGGATCTTCCCGTGTATCGAGGGGAAGATCTTTTATTGGTTCGGTAAAAATCCTTTTTTTTTAGAGTGTGGGTGTTTGTGAAGACAAGTTGGAGTGGTTATGTGGATAATAAGAAAGATCCTGGGTGTTTGTGGTGATAGGGGTCATTTTATGATATTTGTTGACCATATATTTTTTCTAATAGTAGGACAAAGTGGGTGTTTGTGAGCATAACTTCCCAAGCTGTGGGTGTTTGTGGTGTTCGCAGAAATTACTAATACCCTACTCAAATACACAAAAAAAGGAACGAAAATCCAAGAAAGCATCATGGCAATTGCTCGACTCACCATTGTCATATAAAGATATCTATCGGTTCTAACCTTTTTAGGTGAGAATTGAATATAGAACTTTCTAGCTCATTTATGATTTTCGAATCATTCAGATAACTAGGACAGAATCAAAGCCATCTGACGAAGACCCTTAAGCAAGGTCGAAATCTGGGTCATAGCAATTGCTCGACTCTCACGAGATCGTCGCTACACCGAATGACAAGTTTTGATGTGGACGTCGAGAAATAAAGAAAAAAAACTCGCGAAGGACTCCAGCAATGCTTTGCTTCGCACCGCATTAAAAACATTACTGGACGCCAAGGGGGAGGAAAGATCCGACCAAATCGAACAAAGCCGGACAGAAACGAAAGGGGACCAAAATGACCGATTTTTACTCGACGTCCTTTATGGATGCCCTCTTAATAGAAGTTAAAGAGAAAGTGATATACTAGACATCGAATTTCAAGCTGAAAATAGACTCATTAGAACAAGTATATAAACTTAGGTGTTTGAAAAAAAAATCCTGCTAACCCATCGGTATAAGTGACAACTTTTTAAGGGGGCGCAAATCGTCATTCGGCTCGATATGATCTAATCGGTTCGGTATTTGGCATTTATCAACCAAAAACGTTGTTAATATATTAAAGATTCTTATAGGTTCTGATAGAGGAAAAAATTCTGCGTCGAATAAGTCTATTTTCAATAGATCTAAATTGTATTTTCATGGATCCTCTGTCCAAAAACTGGTTTTATGGCTCTCAGAAAGTGCTTTGGATCTTTCTTATTATCCGACTAGCCTTTTAAAAAAATGTCATATCTGGGATCGGTATACTTGGCTCTATCAAACTATATGAATTTCTAACAGATTTTCGAAGAAAAAAATTTTTTTCGATCCCTGAGGGGTACCCCAGGTACTAAAATTCGAGTCATGAGAAAGTGCAAATAAGCTTGTGAAAAACAGTCAGGATTCAATGCTGATTCTAAGGATAAAAAAATTAGGGCGAAATTATTTGGTATGCCAAGATGAAAATTTGATACGTCTCCTTTGGTCTCATATCTATTTAATTCTAGTCAATTTCATGTCAATTCTTGTCAATTCCAATTCCAATTCTTATCCATTCCAGTCAATTCCGATTCCCGTTCTAGTCAATTCCAAGTCTAGAATTGGAATTGGAATTGGAATTGACTGGTATTGGAATTGGTGCATCCCTATGATATAATATTTAAAGGAAAAACGATTATTGACTTAATAGTCAGTTATGCTTTTCGAAATAAATTCAGATTAATATGTAGAAATAATTAATCACATATTTCATTATCAAGAATCATTGTTAACGACGTTTTATCTTCTATATTATATAATGAAATCATTTATAGATATTAACAACAAACTGTTTATCTTATATCATTTTTGCCAAATTGTCTATATACGATATCTAGTGAAATAAATGTAATTACATATTAAACTATTATTTTCATTGCAATACTATACACATATCCACTCCATCAGTCTAGGATCAACTGAACTTTATAACCGTTGTATTTATTCTTCAATTGTATCTTTTGTATTTTTTTAAGTTAATACGTGTATGTTATTCCTTGAGTAATACTAAAACTGGATAAATAAATTGTTTTCATTACTTCATTATAAAATAAGAAAAGAATATTCAAATATTTTAGTTTGAATAATTCATCAAATAAAATTTATTTATTTGTAATTTAATCAATTAAACAATATGTAAATGACACTTATAGACAATATAAAATCAATAAAGCTTATAGAAAGAGAATTTATGAACAAATAAATAAATAAATAAATAACAATTAAAGCAAGAAAAATAATTCATATTAAAAGCAACAATTCTACTATTAGGATAGTAGTTTATCATATCAATTACATTGTGTATATATAACACTTACACTATGTTGACTTTGTACAATAACATCAAGTAGATTATCATTATTGATATCAACTACTGCAACATAAACTTTATACGTACCATTTAAATCAATTTTTTGATTATAAAATGTGCCATTTTCATTGCTGAAAAAAATGTTAAGAGTGGCAGGAGACATGCCTGAGACAATAATGTCAAGTCGATTGTCCTTATTCATATCGCCGATTGCTACGAACATTGGATATGAATCAGTTTCATAGATAATTTCAGTAGTAAAGTTTCTATACCCATCGTTAAAGTAGATAATAATATGTCTTTCAAGGGAATTTAAAACAATAAGGTCAGTTTTGTTATCAACATTAATATCAGCTGTTACCGATGCCTGTGGAAAACAATTAGTAGAAAAGCTAGTTCTATCTGAAAATCTCCCATGAACATCATTGAATAAGATATCAATTTTACATGCGGTGTGATATAAAACGATAATATCAAGATTCCCATCATCATTCAAATCAGATATTGTCAAACTATCTGAGTTATATTCAAGATCATAGTTTATTGCTTTATCGAAGGTACCATTACCTGTATTAAATAGAATTATGAGGCTCGCTGGATTATAGCTTGTGAGAATAATATCAGTATTTCCATCATTGTCAAGATCAGCTGTAGTTACATACATACAATTTACAGTAGAATTGATCTTTTGTTCGATGAATGTCTCATTACCAGTGTTGAGAAGAAGAATAATGTCTTCGAAAAATTCCTTTATGACAACGATATCAAGTCTACCATCACTATTAACATCGCCCATTGTTATCTGGTCTAAGCCATAAACATTGTAGATTGTTTTAGGCATAAATGTTCCATTTCCAGTATTGAAAATAATATTAACTTTCCCAACGTACCAGTCTAAAACAGCAATGTCAAGTGTACTATCACCATTAAAATCACCAATCGTCATAAATTTTAGCAAAGGATTATCTTCATGTATGTCGTATATAGTATGAATTCTTACACATTGATCTAGGAAAAAATAAAAATGTATTGATATATCAGATTAAACTAAAACAGATTTTTTTCATCACTCATTTAGGCCATTCGAATTGCAAAAGTGACAAGCTAAAAGCGATTGGACTAGCAGGAATATTTAATTCCTCGGCAAATTCATACATCGTATATTAAAGTACATATAAAATTCAAATTTTCTTATTGATCTTAAATTACTTCTAATGAAACCTAACATCAATTATTTTTTACTCTAATCATAACAAATATCTTTATAGATTCATTATTTAATAATAAAATATCTATTTGATATAACCAACATTTTACTGATTAGTCAATATTGTCGTTATTTTTGTTTTAATCAATTAAGATATCTTCTCAATAAGATTAATAAAATACAAATATAAACAAAATCAAAGAAGTTTCACTGAATGAAATTATCTATTTTTGTTTTTTTTTGTTTTGTCAGGAAAATCGGTTGCACAATATTTTTCTCAACGAAACATTACCTGTAATTAACAATTTCGTTGTCGTTGTAGCTGTCATCATTGTCGTTGTTGTTGTTTCAGTTATCGTCGTTGTTGTTTCAGTTATCGTCGTTGTTGTTGTCACTGTCAATAAATTTTTGTTTTTTATTAGAATAATAGTTATTGGAACTACAACAACTGTAATGATTAAAATGGTCAAAACCATTCCAAAAATAATCCAGAATGTTCTGTTTCTTTTTATTGCATTTCTAAATATTATTAAAATTTATTTTTGAATATTTTTTTTATTTTAGAATAAAAAAAGAAAACAAACATAATTGTTGAAAAACAATTCGATGATTGATTAGTTTTGATTTTCATTGATTTAAACTAAGAAATTTCGAAAAAGAAAACTATTAAATTATAGTTTCTATTTTGTTTTTGGTTATAATACCTTTTTTTTGTAATTGTGATGAAAATTATTTTGCAAAAATGTAGAAGTTAGTTTTATTGCTTTAAAACTATGTTTTGTTACTCTTTTATCTTTTATAGAATATCGCTAAGTGAGAAGATAATGCACAATATTTTATATTAACTGTTAAAAAGTTGTTGATACTTTGCACCTGTTATTTTAATTATTTTTCAGTTTTAGTTTTCTGTTAAAATAACGGAAGACAAATGCATTTAGTTTTGTTATATAAACCAAATATCATGAAAATCAATGTTTGTTGCATTGTTATTTCAACAATTTCAATATGTTAGAGAATTATTTTTTCCCTGATTTTTAGCTTTTTATGATAAAAAGAAATGTTTCATTATTTAACAGGAGAAAACTCAAATCTTCTTGTTTTATTAATCGACAGAATTTTTTAGAGAAATATTTAATTATTTTTAAAGAATGCGTTTAAATATTGCAAAACAGAAACAAAAAAGAAAATGAAGATGAGATTAGATGATTCTACATGATCATTAAAGAAATAATCACAATTTTGTTTAATTATTAAGCAAAATTTTATGTTTATAATCTAACTGTTCAAAATATGTGAGAAGTTTTTTTTAAAAATTTCATGGTCTTTCTTGATAATAAAAAGAATAACAGAAGAGAACAAAGCTGAGCTAGTAGATCCAATGCAATTGTAAATACTGCTAATGGCTTATGAATATAATCAACATCGTATGAAGAAAAAATATTTATATTATGATAACTCTCCATGTACACCATTTAGGAAAGAATAAGAAAAAAAGAAGTAATTGAAAAATGAAGCATTACAATCAATAGTTATCTGATGGACTAACTAGCGATTTAACATAGCTGTTCATAATCCATCTTCTTTATTTAGATGTACTGGTTTAGCCATATTTATACGTGTTTTTATTTTCTTCAATGAAGAAGAATTTTAAAATCTAGAAAAATAGAAAAAGTTTTTCTAGAACTAAAACAATTGATTAAAAGAAATATTTTTTCATCTAAAAAATATTTTAATGACTATTAGTGAGTGTTAACGATGTTGTTGAATTATGTTTTGACGTTGAAGTAATTGAATTTGATAAAAAATATTTGACAATTTTAAATAAAATAAGTAACGGGGGCGGCAGAATAAATGGCCCTCCCAATATTTTGACGATATTTTTTGCATTTTTCATCCGGTTTGACTTTTTCTTTTTTTCAAACAACTCGCCGTGCCAAGGTCTACAAAATGGTCTTATTTTGATTAATGTAAATAGTTTCCATCATTTTGAGACATGCGATACAATCAATTGGTTCAACTACCGCACCTTTCGAAAACAACTGATTTGCGAATATTTTTAGACGACGATTTTAACCGTTCAATTAATGTTGTTTTTGACTTGACTTGCTTCCAATCGATAGTATTGACAAGTTCATCCCAAATTGATTAGTCCAATGGGTTCAAATCGGAACTATTTGGAGGCCACTGATCCTTGTCAACGAATGATGGAAAATTGTCTCGACACCATTGTTGTGTTAAATGATGCGAGTGTGGTTTGACGCCATCCTCTTGAATGACCCAGTCGCTATCGAAAGTTTTATTTCCATATTTCAATGCAACAGGAACCACTTTTTCGATGTGAACAGTATGATCGACTGTTCCTTCATTCAAGATCATCAAAGGGATTATGCCCTTGGAACAGGCACCCAACCAAACCATTACTTTCTGTGGGAATTTTTGTTTCTGTTTAATCACACCTTTTTTATCGGCATCACCACGATCTACTGTCCACACTCGATCGTTTTGAAAATTATGGACACCATCAATGTTAAAAACTTCTTATCTAAGAAGAGAATTCTCATAGTGTCTTCTTTTCGAAAATTTGTTCGAACCTAATTTGCAATTTTTCTCCGTTTGGTCTTTTCATCATCGGAAAGTAATGCTTCAATTATTTTTTTATAGAGACGAAGCCCTAGATCATCTTTGAATATTCGCTGAATACTTCTGTCGGAAATATCAAGCTCCATCGATAGTTTTCGAGCTTATACTCCTTTTTTTTGGCGTAAATGATGTTTTATGTTTTGAATGTTGTCCTTCGTTCTTGTAAGACGTGAACAATCTGATGGACTTAATAATCTGATAGAGCCAGACTGACGTATCATTCAGCACCGCTGCTTGATTGTTCTTACCCATGTCACCACTTTTTTGACAACTGCGTCGCAGTTGCGCGTAACTGCGACGCAGTCTCCGCAGTTGCGCGCAACTGCGACACAGTGCCCGCAGTGCGCTTAACTGCGGCGTAGTTGCGTTCGCATCTGCGACGCAGTCGTCGTAGTTTCGATTGACGCATGGGGGTATAAAAGGAACTGTCACAAGCATTCTATCTCATTCTAACTTTTTACAATGAGAAAGATGCATCATTTTTTTTCTAAAAAAACCAATGCAATGGTATATTAAGTGATGAATTAATAATTATTTAATGATTATGAACTAATTAATTAATGGTTATTAATTTATTAAATTTAATCGATTAATTATTAATTTATTAAATTTTATTAATTTTATTTAATTTTATTTAGTTTTATTAATTTTTATCAATTTATTTATTTTTATTTATTTTTTATTTATTTTGAAAATGCTGATATTGACTGGGCGTCTTCTGTCACAAATGCGATTTTTTTATCGCAATTGCGGCATAACTGAGGAAAATGCGGCGCAGTTGCGCGTAACTGCGCCGCAGTTTGACCGCAGTTGAACACTTGGGTAAACTAATCCCACCATTTAAATTACGATGAATTTCTGTTGGCGTATCACCATTCTGGTATTCTGAAAGCACAATCTTTTGAAGGCCTTTACTTTTCATCGTTCAAAACATTCGGATATGCTTTAAATATACGAATGAAGTGAACAGTTTTGTAAAGCTTGAGACGGTGGGTATTTAAAAAAAATTTAGTCGAATCGGATGAGAATTGATGGAGATGTCATCAAAATACTGAGAGGACCATTTATTCTGCCGCACCCGTTATATGGGTAAGTTTATTCTATTATATAAAAATTAATTCATTAGCTTTTTGTTGTAGACTAATCCGAAAAATGACTTGGCAATTAAATGTTATCCTAGTGAATAATAGTCAAAACAAACGGCAAAGAACGCGTTCCAAAAATGTGACTGCCCCTTTTTTTAAGAAAAGAAAGCGTTCCCAAAAAATTGGAATGCATTCTTTTCCTAAAAAAAGACTACTGTCTTTTTCGGAACGCGTTCTTGGTCGTTTATGTTTGGGATGATCAAGAACAGATTCCTCTTTTGTATGAACATATTCTCTGATATTCTTGTACAAAGAATGATATAAACTCAAACATACAATACACAACGTATTCCAGTGGCAATATCACTGAGTTATTTACCTACCTAGCTAACTATCTATCTATCTACCTACCTACCTACACTGGAAAAAAATCCGAAGAATGCGCTACACGTGGCCTGCCAAAGTTTACGAATAAACTCCTGATGAGTTTATGCTAATGTGATGAATCCTTTAAGGGTTTATTGGTCACAGGGTTTATCAGACAAAGGGTATATAAAAGTTCAACGGGTACATAAAATTTGTAGAAAGGTTTTTGGGCTAGCATTTTAAGCTAGGTGTATGTTCTTGAATGGTTAACAATAGATCGTTGTACGGTTTCGAAATAAGGGCATGTTACCATACGATTAGGGATTTATCATTTAACCTTTCTTTTAAAAGAATTTATCACTCTTGTGATTGTGGTTTATCTTTCTTCTTTTCTTTGATGGGTATACAATTCTACGAATAAGGGTTGATTCTTCTTCCTATTGCATCATACGGTTTATCATTGTACGAATGAGATTGATTTTTCTATCGTTTACTTCATAGGGTTTACCATTGACCGGATCAGTTGATCCGCTTCCTTTTTCTTTTAAAATGGTTACTAATCTCCAGATAAAGGTTGATCTTTCTCTCCTTTCCTTCAAAGAATTTAACATTGTACGAATAAGAGTTCATCTTTGTTCCCGTTTCTCCGAAGGGTTTATTATTGGACGAATAAAAGTTGATTCATCTCTCCATTCGTTCAAGGAGTTTATCATTGTGTGGATATAGGTCCACCATTCTCCTTTTTCTTTTGAAAGCTTTATCAATCTCCATATAAGCATTGATCCTTATTTTCCTTTCTTCAAAGGGTTTATCATTGTATAGATAGAATTCGTCTCTTCTTCTTTATATATTGAAGGGTTTAATATTATTTTAATTAAGGTTAATCATTCTCCTCATACCTCCGAAGGGTTTAGCACACTACGAGTAAGGCTTGATCTCTCTCCTCTTTCCTTCTAATGGTTTATCACTATGCGGATGAGAATTGATCATTTTCCTTTTTTTTTGAAGAGTTGACTATTTTTAAGTCATTGTTGGATAATCCCTCATTTATATTATAAATGCGATTCTTCAACAGTTTCTAATACATGATGAAATAATAAGTTTGAAGCAGTGTATTAATAATAGTTAAAACTTTGCTATGAAAAAGGATGTGATGGAATATGTGAGGCACTTCATTTTGTACTTGGCGTTGTTTGTGAAAATGCATGATTTATAATTTATTGTATAATTGTGAGGGCTGGTCACGGGCCTAACTTTTGGAACCAGTACTATAGTCCTGGAACTATTTCCTTTTTCGTTTTCACAGCTTCTTCACCCCGCCTATGGAAAAACCATTGTTACCAAAACCTTTGCATCATCACCCGGTGCTATTCAAACGCTGAACGACTCATCCTCCTCACTCTTAATTATGCATCCTCATCTTGAGCCTTATCCTCACTATCATCTCACTCTCATCATCATGATCCGCCATACCCTCAACAGCACAATCTCATCGTCACCATCAACTGCATACATTACAGAATAACTGAGCTAGAGTTTTTATTTTAGTGGGAAAATTTCGAGAAAAATGCGTAATAGTTGTTTTGTGATTACTAATATTCCTATTTCTTATTAAGTAAATATCTCTTCCTTTATTAATAATAAAATTAGTTAAAATAATCAATAATAATAATAATAATACTTAGGGGTAGCCAAAAGTAATGTCGCGTCCATATCATTTCCTTATAAAAAGGTTTTAAAAAAATTCTTTTTTTATAGGATGATAGAGAAAATGAAGCTCTATTTTTTTTTTCTATTTCATCACTATTCAACTAGTATTATAATAATAAAATTCCGAACAGAACTATTTTTGTGTAAAATTTAACTATCGGTTGAACTATTTTTTTTTACAGTGTAAATAAACGAAACCTTCATATGAACAATCGAAGGATAAAAGGTTTCGCATAACAAATACTGAACCCTCAGAAATGTAAATAGACTGTCATCGGTTTAGTAGATGATATACTGAACCACCACAAGTTTAGTAATAAACTTGCTAAACCTTCAATGAATTTCGAAGCTTTTAAAGATTCGCACAAGTTATACGAAACTGAAAAACGATCAGTATCAAATCTACTGAACCTTCAATAAGTATTCGAACTCCTCGGGGTTTCGGATGAATCTTACTGAACTTCTGAGGATTCGAGTACTTCGCACTAAAATTTAAATGTTTATACTAAACCATGCTTGGTTTGGGTGAACGTATTCTGAACTTTTTGAAAATTTACGAACCCTCAATGGTATCGTACAAAATAGCCTGAACCATCAGAAGTCCTATGAAACTAGGAATAGTTTGGTAGAAAATACACTAAACTCACTGTGAGACTACGAAACCGCTGATGGTTCTGTGGACATAGCACAGAACTATGAATAGTTTCGTGTACCATATAGAAAACCTTTAGATGTTTTTTTTTTGCCGACTGCGAAACCCTCTCGACCCTCTGAACCTGAAATAGTTCAGTAGATCAAGCACAAAACCTTTTTCGATTTTCCGAACTGAAAAACTTTCGGTGGAAGCATAGAAAACCTTCTATGTTCGGTAAAACACCAATTTTTTTTAGAGTGTGTATGTTCCAAGTACAAATAATGCTCTTGAGGCAACAAATCGCGTTGTAAAAGACGAAGATACAATAAGAGAAAGATTAGTTTTATCAAGATTTACAATTACTCTATTTTCAATAGTGTAGAAGTGGTCAAAAGAACGAAATCCTGCTCGTGTCAATTCAAAAAAGTTCGAGCATCAACCTTCAATTATATTATCACAGTGGACTGATGGATATCATTGGACCAAACTAAACAAAGAGGTTATATCTGTTTCAAATAGTGATAAAACAATGGGTAGTTCCATGGGGTGTCACACACAAATACACAAAGTATTCAAAAACTTTCTTTTTTATCAGACTTTGTAAAGCTTTTTTCGCTGATCATTTTGGTATAAAAAAGCTGCGGACTTCATTAAGAAATGACGATGCTATAGTCAAAATAAAAATCATAGTAAAATAGCTTAAAATTCCATTTTTCCTGCTAAAACATTAGAAAAAGTCGAGTCTATGATCTCAGAGTAACTAAATTCCGGCGAAATATGAAATAATAGGTTTTGTAGAGAAAATTTTTCTCTATAAAACCCTATAGATGATTTCTTAAAGACAATGGAAAAATAATGAATAAATTTCAATACAATATTCTATAGAATATTCCTATCAAAAATCTTATTTCATATGGAAAATATCCTTTACAATGTTTCCTTAGGATTTATTCATTATTTTTCCATTGTCTTTGAGAAATCATCTATAGGGTTTTATAGAGAAAAATTTTCTCTACAAAACCTATTATTTCATATTTCGCCGGAATTTAGTTACTCTGAGATCATAGACTCGACTTTTTCTGATGTTTTAGCAGGAAAAATGGAATTTTAAGCTATTTTACTATGATTTTTATTTTGACTATAGCATCGTCATTTCTTAATGAAGTTCGCAACTTTTTTATACCAAAATGATCAGCGAAAAAAGCTCTACAATGTCTGATAAAAAAGAAAGCTTTCTGAATACTTTGTGTAAAAAGTGATTGACACCCCATGGAACTACCCCAATATATTATATGCCAGCTGCTCAAGAAACTACAATAACAGATAAAGAAGTAAAACGATATAAAACTTGTAGGTTTAATTTATTTGACACATACCAGTCCGTTTACTCCAATATATGGTGTGCATGTTAACATGGTCTAAGTAATAGCACAGCATTTGCGAAATTTGTCGATATTAACAGTCGGTTGTTTTGGAGTTTCGTTGTCTTCTTTGATTCTTAACGAAACATGATTATCTTATTGGTATCGGTTAATCTTATAGCTAAGAAAAAATTAAATGAGAAAATAGCAACGGATCATTTTTAAAAAAAACAATTGTATTTTGTATTATGAAAATAAAAATAAATAGTAGAACGGCTTTATTTATTTGGATTTAAAAATGGAATTATTGCTAAAACATAGCGTTAGCTTGATATTTTTCTAATGGTCATCATTTCTATTTGTACCACGAGATATTGTTTATCAGCTTCTCTGTAAAAGGAAAACCACTTCTGCTTGATTTGAAATATATGTGCAAGAATAATGAATCATAGATACATGTTTATATCTTTTTCGATTTCTCAGTCTACAAGCAGAAATGGAAAACCTAAACAGAGAAATGCATATTTAATCATTTTTTAATCGTAAGAGTATGTTCAAGTAGAAATAGATTTTTCCCAGCAGAAACGGTGTAAATTCTAGAAGAAATACTTTATCCATTTCTCAATATATATGGAGAAATGGAAAGCATATAGAGAGAAATGCATATTTTTTTTTTTCATCTGAAGTTGTCTTCTTATTTCTAAATAAGGATGGTCGTAACTTTGTATGTCATAAATAGAAAACGAACAGAACCAACCAATAATTATAATCTGAGGAGCGATGTAGTAGATAATATTTCTGTCTATCGTCCAAATAACCTATTTATTTCCTTTTTAGTTGTTTGTTTCTCTTATTGAACTACTTCGTCTTAAAAGGAAAACTATTTCTCCTGCAACTTCAGTGTAAGTGCAATATCAAATGATAGATTATATATATATATATATTTTTTCTATTTTCATTCTTTGGTTTTCTGATTGAACTATTTCATCTTAAGAGAAAAACCATTTCTCCTTGAATTTTAGTATATGTACAATACGAAATGATAGAATATATATGTATTTTGCTGTATTCATTCTTTGTTTTTCTGATTAAACCATTTCATCTTAAAAGAAAAACCATTTCTCTTGAAATTTCAGTATATTTACAATTTTAAGTAATATACTATATATTTTTTTTTCTGTTCTTCTGTTTTCCTTTCATATGTCTAAATATTTATATATTTTCCATTTCTATTGTATGTATACAATTTTGTGGGGGTAAACCATTTCTGCTGAAAATGGAACAATTTCCCGATTCATTGGTCCAATTGTCCACTGTTGAGGTTTCATGGTTCTAACGGAAAGGAATGGTTATGTACGGAGCTTTGCGACAAATCAAAATGATATTAAGAATACTCCTGAACCTTGTAATGAACGTTATGACATACTCATCAACTTTTTTCAATTGCAGAAACAATTAAGAGATCTTTAGCCAAAGAAAAAGAAACTAATGGCTCAATTAGCCGATGAGAAAAGTGAAAAGGGATTTATGGGAATATGCCT
This sequence comes from Macrotrachela quadricornifera, assembly GCA_022393335.1. NCBI lineage: Eukaryota > Metazoa > Rotifera > Eurotatoria > Philodinida > Philodinidae > Macrotrachela > Macrotrachela quadricornifera. The sequence goes on from JAJEKB010021185.1 coordinate 368,253, forward strand.
GTTTCGAGAGTTGGCCCATTTCGATGTTGGTCGGTCGTTCTTATCTGATAGTTTACATAATGTTTATATAGGAGCTTTCGTAAGAAGAGAATATAAATTAATTATCTTTTAATATTTTTATTTCCGGTTGAACTACAGAAGCGAATGCTTGGTTTATGGCTTGATCGAGAACATCAAAATGAGGAGTGGAGTTTGGCTGGAAGAATCACTGAATTATCAGATCTTTTACATCGGGTTCGTCTTCCATCAACCACTATTCGTTTTCCTCGTTCTCTTATAGATTATAAAAAGTTCAAAGCAAATGAAAATAGAGTTCTCCTTCCTTTTGGTCATATTATATTCAAAAAACTGTTGCAAAAACGTTTTTATGACCATCTTTTACAACTGGTTGCTATTATGCATCTTGCTGAAGGTCGTGAAATTGATAAATTAGATATTGACATCATTTCTCGTTTGTCGAACACATTTGCCATTTCTTTTTCAAAGTTATACTCAAATAGACACTGCGTGTCTGTCGTTCATTCGGTTATACACATTGCGCAAACGGTAAAGGACTTCGGTCCATTAACAAATTATACAACATTCCAGTTTGAGAATGATATGGGCAAGCAAATCTTTTCCTATTTTCGTGAAAATATTCTTATTTACTTGATAGGTATGCTTGTTCGATCTACTAAAAGTACAAGAAATCATGGTCAAGAAATGATCGGCAATTTATGTCTATTGCAACATGCCGTACGGCATTCACTCGATCCAACAATTAATAGAGATTTTGCTGATTATCTCTCACGACAGCTTCTTCATTCTGATGGTAATATAAAACAGCAAAAATTCAAAGTTAGTCATCCACACAAGAAAGAAGACCTTAATGTCCGTCATTTATTTCCACATGCTAAACTGAACTTTTATTACACATTGCACATTAATCATCTTCGTCTTTCTACACGATCATACTCAGCCAATAAAAAGACTGATGATTCAAATGTTCTTTTTCTCTTAAATGGAAACAAATGTTTTGGACGTATTCGTTCAATATTCAACGTTGATAATGGAGAACCATTGCTCTTTGTTGCTTATTTATTGCATACATCACCGTTGGTGTGTCCACTTGATGGCTCTACGAGATTTGAATACTCCGGTATACAAACAGCTTCAACAACAAATTGGACTTTTGTTCTCATCAATGTCAAGGACTTTATCGAGAAAACAGTGCTTTTCGAAAGTCGCAGTTGGGAACACTGCTTTTTTTCGTTTTCCTAACTTAGTTCATAGTTCATAAAGTTTATATTATTTCTTTTTCTATTGCAAGCTCAAAAACAGATTCTTTTCTCATGCAAACAAGATTAAAATCAACTATTTACAAGCTATTAAATATACAAGAAAATGATATACCTTGAATATACCATTGCCCGTAGTAGTTCTTTCACTATAATAACTGATTAAAACTTATCATCGTGAAACAAATCTTACGATTCAATCAATTAAATTGCGCACACGAAAAATGAGAGATAGGGTAGTCAAAGTCAAACACATGATGTATAGGTAAAACTTTGTAGCCAGCTCATTTTACAATGTTCTATACAATTTAACGAATGAAAATATGATTCTATTTGTTAATCTTGTAGCTTGAATCCAACCGAAATTCTCACATTGATTTTGACTTCAACCCATATCTAATCGAATATCAGATAATTGATAATAATATATTGAAAAATCCTAAATCTAATTTCACTTGATTACGGATTTTAATCGATTTTGAAAATTATAATCAATTTTACATATAAATCTGATTTAACATAAAATAATTGGTTATAATCGATTAAAAATGATTAAGTTTCTAATCAATTATCAAATCATAATCGATTTTAATCGAATTTCTCTGAAAAATACTAGGTTTTTCACAAAAAATCAGATTAATTTGACAATAATCAAAAATAATCGCGATTTTTGATTAAATATTTTTCAATGGGTAGGGCTCACAAGCGCCAAAACACTGGTTTTGGAAGAAACCTTTCGATATTTTTTTTTATAAAAAAAAAAGAGAAAATGAGATTTTTGAAAAAGCTCAAAATTACTTTGGAGATGTAGTCGTAGGTATCTGCAAAAAACTTTGCAGTTCAATCGGACAAAGTTTGATAAGGTCGTACAGTTGCAAGGTAAGATCCTGTGGAAAAACAAAGTTTTCCAAAAGATTCTACAAAGACTTTCTGTGAGAATTTTTTCCTTGTATATGTGTCTCGTTATTTGATGTACTCTATCTGTAGTAAAAATTTCAGTCAGATCGGCCTTACCATCTTTGAGATCTAGAAATGGTCAAAAAGAGAGGATACTCTTAACGTTTCGAGTAAATGCGATTAATCGTCCTTTTTTTTCTTGATAATTTTTTTACTTCTACCTGTACGAATGACTTTTAGCTCTTAGGAAAAAGTCAAATTTGAGTGAAAATCGTGTTTCTATATTTTTGTGAGTGCGCTCAAGCTGCTGGCATCATCCCCATCGATTGTTTTCCCTTCGTTTACAAATTTGAATATTTATTCGAGATGTCGCTATAAAAATAATTATTAGTTAGAGCTCGATCAATACAGAAAATTATAGCACTACTTAAAATAGTACACCATAATATTAAAAAAATCGACTTTTTCAAATAGAAATTGATGTTTACAGGAGAGATAAGATTAATTCTCTAGAAAAATCAATCAAAAAGTACTGAAAATTGAATGAATTGCTTGAAATGTTAGTTTTGATGAAAAAAGGTCACATGGGCCAACAACTCTCCACATCTTCAGTCCTGAACATCTGTTGCATCATTCATTTGCAAGAGCAAAAATTCCTCGACGATCACTTATATGTCGTTCTTCTACACACATATATAGTAGTGTATGCTGTTTCTGTATCGGACAATGTACAGGACTATTTTTTTTTACTAAAAGAAATATAAAACTTAATCGAATTGAGAAAAAAAACTATTTAACAATATACGTTCCACATTAGACATTGGTACACACTGTCCATACTGATTGTCTCTCGCTGTTGTTGTTCTTTCTATCGTCAATTTCATCCAGGACTACTTCAAGTCGTTCACTTCTAGTCGCTTCTATTATGGTTTTTTTAAAAGACACAATTCTGAATGGAACATACGGATAAATTAATATTTCACTGTCATCTGGATATTGTGAAAGCCTGTTCATCACCAGAGCTGTGCGTCGATGATTATGAATTTGGTATGTACAGAAGAGTGATATTTGATTTATTCTTTCAGGGTGAGGGGCACTATATGCCTCTGCAACTACCAAATCACTTGAAGTGGACAGAAATGTGGTAGTTATAATTGTCGAACCTGTTTCATATCCTTCCAGTACGCTGACATTATCGATAACAGAGCCTCTGTATACAGTAATATCTCCTTCACACAAGTATATGTCTAATTTTGGATGAAACAGAATTGTAATAAAAGCTCGAATACCGTCTTGCGTACGTGTTAATACATTGCAATTAAGTGGCGTACAGTAGAGTTTAAACTCATGATGCGTATTTTTAGCCATATCAGTATTGAATCGTTCACTTAACGGTTGTGACCGAGAATAAGCTCGAAGTACAGGCACTGGATCATTGTTTCTACTAGCAGTCTTTAAGTCCTCGAAAATTTGGTCCCAAGTATTCCAATCTTTAGACTTGTCAATATCATTTAGATAACCCTTTTGCAATGCATAAATTAAATCTTGTATTGTTGTCTTTAATCGTAGAAGAGACGCGATCTTAACAAATAAGACAAATGCACAGTTAAATAAACTTAAAATCGAAATGTTCCAACAAGATGTTTGATGAGAAAATTTTTATTTCGTGAACTTTGAGAGCAGACAGTAACCCAGTGGTGATGCGCCAAAAAATGAACAAAAACTGTCCTCATTGTTTGCGCCAGTTTTAACTGTTTCTTTTCTTTTTTCTTTGCCTGATTGCTCACTGATCTCATGCAAGTACTTTTAAATTTTCTGTCCAAAACACTTAAAGTCTTCGTGGAAGAGTCGTTTGTCTTCAAATAAAAGTTAGGCACCGGAGACTTTCGGACTGACAGATTAAACTATTTCCAAGTCATGTAGTATTGAAAATCTTGTGAAATCTCTTATTAATTAGTACGTTAGTATTTTACGCATTTGCAAAGGCCCAATATCAGAGTTTTTCTAGCCTTTGAACGTGCACTCGCGATTTCAACAAAAATCAGTGGTTAATTGCGATTTGATCGACGATTGTTGTTTTTGGCAAATCACGATAAAATCATCTGAACTGATGACTTGTTTTAGAATGAGAATATAATTAACAAAAGTGATAATATTTGGATAGAAGACGTGATATAATATCATATGATATTACACTATCCATGTTATCAAAACCCCGTAAAAATGGAACATTTTACCGCAACTCAACATGCCGATTAATTGTGTGATCTATCGCAATGAAATCGTTAAAAAAGACAATTTTTCGTTAGTTTTTTTCGAAAAGAACTTGATTCATAAAAATTTCGACGAAATACTCATCCACTCACCGCAATATGATTGCCAATATTTTTTTACAATATCGCAATCAATCGTCCAAGTTGGAGCCATTTTGAAGACATGAATACGTTAACACGACCCTAGTACCAAAGAACTTGCGCAAAAAAACACAGCCTTATGGAATGGTTATATACACCCTCCTTGACAGTAGAGCAGCTAAACACTGTTCTCTAGGAATTATGCGTTAGGCACACTCTAGATGGTACCGTCATAGCGCTACAGTCAAAAGCTATTGTATGATTTAGAGCACTTTAGTCCATATATATTGTCTTTAGATCACACTATTTTCTGCTTATGAAACCAACAACCCATCTGCAGATTATGTCTATTTGTCTAACTTTCTGTCAACGACATGCCTTGTTAACAGATGTTCACTGTGTGTGCACGTTCGTCTTCTGACAAATGTTCTCTCGTTTCTATTTGAGATCATCCTTATTGTCATCGTACCACATAGCAAACAGCAAGGTATTCCTAGCGTAGATTGCTTGATAACTCCCACTGTTTCCTCCTCCTTGATCTGCAAATGGTAAAGTTGTGTTTTTTTTGCTTTTGAAAAACGTTTCTTCAAACAAATATACGTATGGAACCAAGTCGTATGCCTGTTTTCGGTTTGTGAGACGGATAATACATATTGAAACCTGTGTAAATTTAACTTACCAGCCCTTGTCTTTCAACATAGATGTTTTCGTATTGTAAACGAAATTTTTTTGCCTTTTTCAATGCAGAATCATGGCTATCATTTAAATGCCATTCATAAGCACTCCTCGCCGGAAGACGATTGATATAACATTTATCACTCATTGTATAATTTGATGAACTGTCATTTGCTGGCATTGACCAATTCGAGCCCATTAAGTTACTTTCGTTTTCAGAATAAAAAAACTAATAAGAATACGAATTTACGGCAGACTTTTTTTTTCTAGTGACTACTGTAGATTTATTATCGTCGAGTCTACAAAAATAAATGACACAGATTTGCATTATTTAAATTGTTTTTTTTATTACTTACGATATAGGAGAAAAACAGCAAGAAAAAAAATCTAGAATGCAAAAAGAGATTGGAAGGTAGCTGCTGACATATCATATGAAATGTACATGGGAAAGTAGGTTGTGACATTTATTATCGCACAATTATTATCGTGGTGAAAATGCGTTTATTTTTTACTTTCTGTTATTTTAATTCCTTACTTTCATTATAAAAAAATTAACTTTATAAAGGCAACTGTAGATGCATCTGGCATGATAGGAAGAAATTATTAGTTTTTCGCTTTCAAAGTGAAGGATATTACTAACTTACGCGAAGACTACAAACAGCTAAGCTTGTAAAATCAGATATAAGAAAAATCAACTGCAAGCAAACACGAGTAAGTGACATTGCTCAACACAAACATCAAGAATCTTCTTTGTGTTCCATACAAATGACTCACTTGATCATTACAAGCACGTACAGAACTCTACATTGTACACTTTGACAGAATATGTAGCTTCCTGGGAAAGATTTTTCTTAGTAACATTTCGTTAGAAAAACACCTGGAAAAGCGACAGCAATTTCAAAGTAAAAAACAGGTACATTTTTATGACTAAAAATAGTTCTACTTTCACTTTCAAGATATTTTTGAAATGTTTGGCAATAAACAAATTAGATCAGTTCGCGGTTATTATTGAAACATATAATGAATAGTCTACCGGCTAACGTAGCGTTTTTAAGTTTTTATGCATTTTCCTCTTTCTCTAATTTTTTTTTTGAAATCATGTTCTATACTTCCAACTTGCTTTCGTATTTTTAGGTGCTTTTTAAATAAATATACTGGAAAAAGTAATTGAATCGTATATCAAAGAGTTGATTCTACGTTGTTGTGGATCCTTGTGACGTTAACATGAGTGCTATCAACTTGTTATATAGATATATTGGGTCAGCGAATGACAAATACTTTTTTTTCTCCGATATATTGTAATTATTGGAACATGACACTGCTGAAGTTTCCATGTGACATATGGATTTTATTCATTTAACGATTATTATATTAATATATGTTCATTCGTTGCTATCTGTCAGAATGATGAACAGCTCACTATATATTAGTTAGACTTTTATTAAATACGCAGTTGCAAAAATGCGTTTATATGACCATATGTTAACTATTTGTCACAATTGACAGTTATTAAAAATAATAAGTGTATGTTATCATATTTTACAGAATATACTACTTCTTAAACTTAAATAACTATTGCTCCAATCAGAAAGAATTCTTTTTCACTTTAACAATAATTAAAAAATGTGATTGACAATCTGAGAATTATAGAAAACTTATTCATCATAATAAATTTTAGTTGCTAAATATTCATAATAACATTTCTTGCAATTCATGTTTATTTATGTAAATATCATTTTTAAATAAAACTGATATTTTCATAGAAAATTGTAAGTGTTACAGTTAGAAAGTCATCTCTTTAGTTCAAAATGAAAGCATGTTAAATCAGAATTATCCATCGAAATTTTACTTGACTTACGACTATCGTCCAATCTTGGATGAAGGTGAGGGTGAGGGTGAGACAGAGAGTAAATTTCGTTTTTGATCGGAGCTAGCTCTGGGACTCGAAAGCAAATGTAGCTGAGAAGCAGCTGTCCAGGGAGTATCTTTCATGAAACCACCTCTCATAGTCATGATATTAATTTATGAATTTTCTAACATGCGTTAGAATCGGCAGACAATGAGCTACAAACTCATATCATGATTCTATTCCTAACTAATATTAATAAAATATTGAAACCATCGGAGACATAATTTATCATCTTATATGTTCATCAAAATAATGTAAAAATGTAAGTTTTCGTAGGATTTTGATAGAAAAATCTCTTTTGTAAAGTAGAAGAAAAAGCAATCTTTCGAAAACATTTGACTAGAACCTTTAGAAAATTAGTTAGGAAAAATTTTCTAAATATGGTTCGATGTGTCTTTATCTCCTCTTTCCAACGGTGAAAACTACAGATCTCTATCTTGCTTCTATAAAAAGTTAATTACAAGATGACCAAAACCTTTTAATTCTCAAATGGACGATAGACATTTGTAATACATTTTTATCTAATCAAGTTGCTATATTATTTTTTATTTCTAGACTCTAAAAAATGTCTTTTAATATCTGTGTCGTTTCTCGAAACGGTTTAAATGACATTTGAGTGGAGTTTTTTTTATCAAAAATGATGCATTATTTCGAAATTCTTTTGATGTTTAAGAAATAAAAATAAAGATACGCAGAATTTACTACAACTGTCCCTGTGTATCTTTGTCAATAAGCAGAAGAATGTGAACATAATTAAGAAAATTATTACATGACTGCGATGCTAATATTATTATCATTCTTGAAAATTTAATAAAGAACTTTCACGATAGCAGAATGCCCAGTTTTTCTGTGATTAATATTGAGATTCTTACCCGACGATTGTATTTGATGTACAATTACAAAAGAATACGATTTAAGATAATAATATATTATTATTATTATTATGTAGACACATACTTAAGCTTAGAATTCACTTCGAGTAGATATTTTTTACGTAAAAGAAAAACGCAATTGTTGGTTAAAAGAATATTCTTGAAACAACATAGGCATCATATTCTAAAATTTTAGTGCGATCTATAATAGCACTATTTTTTCTAAAATATACTATCGGATAGAAGTTCGTATCCCTATTTATTTCTATAATATCATACTTTGTATCAAATTTATTGCCGAGTAAAGATACGGCATACGACTTTTATTTCAATACGTAATACATTATATTGAGATAAAACTTTTATGTCTTATCTTTGTTTGATCATAAATTTAATGCAAAGGATTATAGTATAGAAACAAAGAAGAGAAAGGACTTTTATCAGAGAGTATACATCACTTAAAGTAAGTAAAAAGATTAAACTTTTTTTTTTTATCAAACTTATTTGAATTAGTTGTTTATGTTGAGAAATGACTCGTATAAATAGAACTGATTCAAAATGAAATGTATCATCAACGTAGTTATTAATATCGAGCTAATTGAAATGAATATGGTTGTGTACGAAGAAACAATTTACAGCAAAAGATTCATTGAGTACACATTGAGAGTGATTTACTTAGAATCTCTTATGTCTGTTTTGAAAAGCATCCTTGCATCTTTATGTAAAAAGAAATACGTCCTCAGACATAGTAGGTATATTTCATAAGATGTGCCTTATTGTATGTCTTCAGAAATACATATTTCCAGTTGTGAATGAGACCTTCTATCATAAGAACATGCTGGAATTTCCAAAAGAGTGTACAGACAAAACGAAGTATTAAGTAATGGACATCAGAATTTTACCAAATATGTTCTTATTTCAGAAAGATCTCTTCATATGAAACAGTTTTAGAGGCGTATCACATTAACTAGATCCTGTAAATGTTGTAATGAATATTTTCAGGCAGAAAATTTAACAGGTTTTTTTCACAGCACGTTGCAAAGGAGCATTGCAGTGACTTCAAGACACGCTTTGTAATACAGAAAACATTTTTATTTATTAATTGTTCTTTCCTGTTAGCTTTGCTTCATACCTTGTCCAACTTAGAGTCGACGCGTTGCTAAGATGATGGAAGCAGAATATTGTCTATAATAAAAAAAAGCTTAGATGTTAACATGTATATAAATGCTAAAAAAAATCAATTTTTCAGAGAAATCTTCTAAACTGTCTTTTGCTTCGTTTGTCTAAAGAGGTTGTCTAATGTGTCGAGAGCTTTATTGCAACTACCTTTTTCAATTCTATCGCGATAGTACTTTCTATATTTTTGAAGCATCAACCAAGATATAATTCCTTTGATTGTTCAAAGTATACTACAGGATTATCGCTATATCTTTTTAGAATCGATCACGAACTGACTTCTATAGCTTTCCGATCTCTGGCAGAAAACAATTCGTATAACTGTTCGAGTCTTATTAGGGATCACTTTTGGTAACTCCTTGCAGGCTTCTATGATAACTATTATCATAGATTTGATGCTTCGTATTAGTTTCTAGGAAAGAAATTTAGTTTTCCATATGGTCGGTGGACTTTTGGAAGAGAACATAATGGGCAAGGAAAGAAGCTTTCAAGCAGAAAAAATATTTCAAATCAGCGCATCAATTTTCTACCAAAAAAAACACATTCATAGTGTCAAGAAAATGTTCCTGACCCATATGTCGGGTTTGGTATACTCGTTCCTATTAGATCTCAAGAAACTAAATTTACTTTCAACACGCTACGAAGACTATTGAGAGCGAACATCATACAATCTCAATTTTCTCATTTGTGTTATTTTCTTCTGCTTTCAAGGACTTATATATATTGTGACTCATTCTTTTCCAGACAACGACCCGATTTGCGCGTTGCTTCTTTTACTAAATTTCAGTTATACGATAACAGAATCAAGTTCCTTACCTAAGTCTTCAATAATACTATGCACCCGCACATGTAACCTAACCGTAGTTATATCTATTTTAGTGTTTCTACAGTCATTGTTCCCGACAAACACAGCTTAAATCAATGCTTTTGTGCGTATATGTATTTCCCCACTCCTCTCATCGAGAGAGGTCCCGTGTGTCTGTGTTTTCATGTGTGTACGTCTTGCTACCTTCATCCTCATTGAGAGATGTGCCTCTTGCAATGCTTGCACGTGTGTTCGTCTTTCTGTCCTCACCCTCATCGAGAGATATACTCTGTATCTATGTTTGCGAGTGCGTTCGTCTTTCTACCCTCATCTTCATTAAGAAATATGTCCTCCGTTTGTGTTCCACGTGTATTCGTGTTTGCGCCTTCACGCTTAACGAAATAGGTATTCCTGTATATATTTCTGTCCACAGTCTCATTCTCTAGACCAGTATGTGTCTAGAAATTTGTTCACAAATTGAGAAAGTGATTTGGTATTGAAAAATTCTTTTTGCTAATATCAAATTGGTTTTCTGAAAATTTCTGTTTTTTTTTGAAATTTTCTTTCTCTTTCCAGAAAGAATTTTCTTGACAACAAATATAAGGCACTATATATTATTATAGTCGAAGTCATCCTGAGGCTTAAAAAGATAAAAATTTGAAAGAAAGATAATCAACTATTTAATCGATTTTGAGTCGGAACTATGTGCACTATGTAAACTCTAATGAGATATGAATATCCTAAAAAGAGTTCTGAGCGCTAGCTTATTGCTGTTTAAATACTGCGATTTTATGCTGTTTTTATCTGCAATATCATGGCCAGTCTCAAGAATACCACAAAAACCTTAGTTTCGAATTTTGAATTAAAAATCTACGCAGAAACAAGTCTGGTTGAGATCGGCTTATTACGAATGTTTCAGATCTTTTTTGTTGCTTCTGTTCTGAAATAAAAACATCACAATTTACTGGTGCATATGAGTGGTATAAAAAGGAATGTTGTTACCATAGTCGTATCTCAAACTAAGGAAGAATAAAACACCTGAAACATGCACAATAAATTAATCTCGTTGAGACTTGTTTCTGTGTAGGCTTTCAATTCGAAATTGGAAGCTAAGTTTTTCTGATATTCCTGAAGGAAATGGTGACATTGGGGTCAAAAATACCATAAAAATGCAGTACCTGTACAGCAATAAACTAGAGGCGTGAACTTTTTCCAAAATATTCATAGCTTGTTATGATCTGCATGGTGCATAGAGGTCCGCCTCAATCGATTGAATAGTTGATGATCTTCCTTTGTTAGTCTATGGTTTTGTAGAATGGTCTTCAGCATTGCGAAGAAAGACTAACTATAGTTTTCTCGTCCGAAAGAGACTGAAAATCTAGCCACCTTCGGTGAAATTTCTAATGCCATTTTTATCTCACGCTTATGTTAATCTTAGACAGCAGTATAAAAAATGCCTGCATGAACAAAACTCAGTAGAATATTTAAATAATATTTGTTGTTGAGAAAACAAACAAATTTGAAGTCATTCATGTTCATCTACTCATTTTTTCTCAAAAAAGGATATTTTTCACGCTAAAATGTGCGCTTTTTATATTTGAAAGTATTGATTTTTTTTCTTTAATAATGTTAGCTGCAACTAATATATCTTTTAATGTACACTATGGTTCACAAAAGCACTCAAATTGAGCTAAAAATTGAGCAATCAGAGCAATCACTTTTTTCTCTGTTAATAAGACGGTTTCATCAACTAATATTAATCTGACGAGATTGTTTCCTACAAAATATTAGAGAGTTTAGTACTTCTGAAATCTTGAGATTAAGACATTTTTCAGTTTTGGTTTGGATCTTCTTCTGAATGAGGGTACTGATTCTTTTAGTAAAGTAATTCAATTCGCTTGTCAAGCCTCGTATAGTATACTAAGCGTAAAGAATATATAATTTTGCTCAAAATAAGCGCCAGTTTAACAGTACTTGAGAAGACGAAAATTGAAATCCTTAAAGAAAAAGCTAAAGTTTAAATATTTTTAATTTAGTTTTGGTATTGGTACATGTCTAGTTACCAAACTTGATTCAGAATTAAGTTAATCTAAAATGCCATGTCTGTTGGAGAATATTTTCCAGAAGTTTTTGAGTACTACTTGGAATTAGTCCTTACAACTTTTTGAGAGCTATACACAATTGGTTCCTACATTTTTTGGGGACTCTATATCAGTGATCCCTGTAGCATATGGAATGAAATGGGAGGAGACGGAGCCGTCATTTTCCACGCCGAGCCTTGTTAACACGTCCATGTTTTCCTTCCTTATCTGTCTCAGTAGATGAACAAGGAAAGGTCGCTGATGTTTCGAACAGAAAAACTTCTTATTCTTTGTGTTTCTTTACACTGTTATTGATTGTCTTGCAAAAGATATAGAATATATTTGTTCTTCCGAAGCTTTAAGACAGTTTCTCAATTTAGGACAGATACAATTCTTACTAACCTTAATGGCTCCGCGGCCTGCGGATATAGTTTACATAGATATTTGTATAAATCGAATCAAACAAAGTCTATTTTAGGATTTTATTAGTTTATAATATCGCACAGCTACAACATGTCTTTTCAATGTTTAAATGGTGGTCAGTTCATCCTAAATCAAATCACAAATGAAAGTTACTGTCAATGCGATCCATGTTTTCAGGGTGTAAATTGTTCAGAGCCGATTCTAAACAAACGACAAGTAGAATTTGATACAGTTTACCATTATTTAATAATATATTTGACTGAACTATTTTTCTCACTTTTGAATAATTTACTCAGTCTCGAAGTATTCCTTGGCTGTAAACGTGTACGTCGCACAAACATCGGTGTCTATCTTATTCTCTACTCAATTATATGTATCATTGGAAGTGTACTACTTGCAGTTAATCAATGCATACAGTACTTCAAACCATTCCCGTTTTCAAATAACGTAGAACTCTCTGAAACATTTAATTGTTTTCTTAAAAAAAGTGGTGAACAAGTTACAGGGTTACTGTGTCTTTGTCTGGGTGCTCTGATTACACTGGAACACGCCCTTATTATCTGCTACAATTTTCAGATGAATGCGACACGATTGCGATCAGCCATTATATTACTATTCACCTTGTGTATTATCGCTCCACTTAGCACAACAATGTTGAAGTACCGATGTGAATGGGATGTGCCACATACAACATTAAAGACACGTATAACGTCACGCTTATTTTATACAATCGCTTTTCTTGCAGGTGTTTTCTACACCCTAGTAACTTTAGTTATTCTGATTACCTTTGCCTCATGGATATATCATTATGGTACTACTCAAAAGTCAAAAAAGCACATATTTCTCAAACTATTGAGAAAACATTTGTTTATATTCATTCCACCAATTGTCTTTTTTTTCTGTGTCGTTCCATATCAGATTTGGTATCCAATAAAACGTGGTAAACAACCGTATTTTCAGTGTGGAATTTCCACTGTTGAATATACTTGTAAAATCATAGTACAAGCACTGAAAGGTTTCCCGCCTGTTATCACTTGGCTAATCTTTGTTTATCCATCGAATATTTACATGACTCAGTTCTATCTGAACACCTGGTCCGGAAGGCATGCAAGACAAGTACTGGTTTTCTTAAGTGACAAAATCTGGAAAAGAATGAAAATATGTGAAGAGAATGTTTTTACTGTACTACCCACCGACCAAATACAATATCACCAGTTAACTGAAATTGCTGATAATGTATCGAGGTCTATACAAACATAGATGATCTTCTTTCAAAGAAAAAACCTTTTTTTTACGCAGAATAAACAAACAAACGATCGCAGGTGTAGACACCGGCCGATGAGTGAATGTAATATGGACTCAAAATAAATGAAATAGCTTCCTTCACATACTCAATAACTTTAGCAACTTCTACCATTAATCACGAAAATCATTGGAAGTACATTATTTTTCTTAGGTAATTTCAGTTGTTATTGTATGTCTGTTAACGTATAACAGTATCTCAATTGATAGAATTTCAAACTAAAATAACAGATAATTATCTGTTCGCATAACTTTGTTTACTTGTATTACAGTGAATACATAAAACATTTAGTATTTTCTAACGTTATATAATGAGTTTTCTCCTTGTGTCATCATACATTTTTTATTGAGGTTCTTCCTACACATCTCAACTAGAATCTGCCACAGGACTCTTTTTATGTCCTATCCTGTTCGGAAAAATAACTCATACGAAATGTTTTGCTCTGGTCTACCTTTAGGATCAGACTGAACAAGGCACATAAACTGAAATTGCCTATGAAATGAGCAGATACCATGATGAAAATTTCGATCGTTTTTACGATCAGTATTCATTTTGTTTTTAGAACTCACATATTTTAAGAAGGAAAATAGTAAGTGTATATTTTAAGGTGAAGGTTCGCGGTTTTTCCTACTTTTGATTACAGATCTTAGCACTTATAGTAACAGCTAACTAAGGATGTTACTTTATCTTTACTTTATCCGAAAAACAAAGTGAAGTAAGTCAAAAACAGTGAGCGCCACACTTGGAGCTCACTTATTTCTTTACATTTTCCTAATTAAATGCATTCCATGTTTTATGATTTATAACACTAGAACAGGGAAGAACAAAGTTTTTTTATACTTAGAAACGTCATTCACAAAAAGGGAAAATTTTGTTCTGTTATGAGAATAACACTTTCGGATTATGCATACCTTTGTTTTATTTTTACATACTATTTTAAAACATAAAGCATCAATCAGTAAAACCTGGACAGAACAAAAGTCAGCTACACATTTTTAAGGATTGATGAGTACGGACTTTGATGCGTCAAATGAACAAAAAAATACGGCACATCTCATTTATTGAGATGAAAGTCAATAACTTAATGATTTCTCCCATAGACAATACTATTGATGGATAATCTTCATTGCGAGTTGATATTGACTAGTCAGCAATGAGAGGAACAAAACAGATATTGTCGGCAGATAAGAGGAAAAAGAGAAAGTATCACTTAGCATATGATCATCTGTGGTTATGAAATTTATCGATTTGTTAACACTTTCTTCTTCTTATTCGTTTTTGTATAAGGATGATACCAAATCTTGATTATATTGTCAATGTTTGAAAATATTATTTTTTCTAGACGTTGATGTATGTATTTTCTTGATATCTCTCTAAGTGTTGACAGACACTCTCCTTGCCATGAGTGGAGATTAGAGGCAAAGATAAAGTGGAGAGAATAGAACCACTCTCACTTCTACTTCTTCGTTTTTGTTAATTCAGAACTTCGATTTTTTTTCATTTGAATTTCATTCGTGATGGTCTCGAACAATTTCCATATCCAATATTTTACTTCCATTTGTTTTACTCATTGATTCTGATAATGCTCATATGATAGTCAAAGAATGGCCAAGAAAAGAGTAGATATTGAGTATGTTCTTTTATGTATATCGAACTTGTTTGTAGTTATTCAAAATATTCTGATCATTTTCGTAGACTATGTAGAACTAATAATTTCATCATTCTCTTGTGTTCTATTGACAATATTTTTATTATATTGTGTCTTTCTTTTCTATACATACGTCAGTCGAAGTTTCATCATTCTAACTGATTATTGTGCAAGACTGATGAAATTGAGTCATACTCTCTATATACGTTTTTCTCCATCATTCTTTCATTGATGAATAAAGAGAAAACTCGTATTGAGATTGTTATTCTTGGTGACGTTAAATCGGGTAGATCAGCCTTAATTGAACAATTGATTTACAAATGTGGTGGTGTTGATAAGCGAACCATTGAAAAATGTGAAAAATTATCTGCTACTGCAGTAAGTCGTTTTATATCTATCTAATTTCATGTAATGTGTTGATCTAATAGAGAGATCGACCTCCATTCAAGTATGCTTCAGAATTATTAAAATATTATATCTCACAATCAAATATTATTATCGATGATATGATATTGAATAGGTTCGAAAGTATCAAGTATGAGATCACTGCTATAGACACTCCAGATAATCATGATGTTCTCAATATGATCAAGAATATAATACAAGTAAGTTACAGTCTGCGTTGATGTCGTGCTTGTTTTGTAAACTCATAGTAAACAGTGGAGGATCAGGCACACAAAAGGGTCCTCTAAACATACTTTAATCGTCAAAACAAATGTTTTGCTTTTCTAATATGATTTCCTAAGTGTTATAAAATTATTTATGATGAAATAAAGGCTATTTTTTAACAAAAAGTTGCATATCTGCATTCTTATGTGGAACTTTCCACAGTGTCGTTGAAAGGTAGTTTTTTCATGAAACAATAGGGTACCATTAATTATTGAAGGGAAGTACCTACCATATCTTTTATCCGTGTATTAGGCTGATTGCGTGGTACTAATGGTGTCTGCAAGTATTGGCGAATTTGAGATTTCTATCTCTGAGAACGGTCAAATACGTCAACAAATTTTGTTTACCTATCTACTGGGTGCCAAGCAAATGATTATTGCAGTGAATAAAATGGACGCTGACAATGTCTCCTACTCCGAATATCGTTTCAATCAAATCCAAATTGAACTGACCACCTACTTAGAACAGATTGGTTATCCATTGAAGAATGTTGCGTTTGTTCCCATCACCACTTGGGATGGAGATAATTTGGTCACAGTATCAAACAAAATGGCTTGGTTCACTGGCTCCATCATAGAACGTCTAGAAGGTAATGTTATCTGCAAAACTTTTCTGGAAATTCTTGATACAATTGTTCAATGTCAAAAGCGGATCGACAAACCCCTTCGTTTGCCAATACAAGATGTCTATAAAGTACGTGGTATCGGAACAGTAGCTATGGGTCGAATTGAGACTGGTGTACTGAAAAAGGATATGGCTGTAAGCTTTCTTCCACTGAATCTGACGGCTACTGTTCGATCGATCGAAATATGTTATGAAACTCTTAAAGGTAATCATATGTTCGTTCAATATACTAATAATATGAACATTTGTAGAGGCTTTTTCTGGTACTTTTGTTGGCTTTAATATCAGCAATATTCATGCAAAAGACTTACAACGTGGTCTCGTATGTTCTGACACACAGAATGATCCACCTCGAGAAAACATTGCAAGCTTCATTGCTCAGGTAACATTTGACAGTCATCGTGAATGATGTTTTCTACATCCGATGAAGCTTAAATTTGAGCAAAAAACATACTGTTTTGAATGTAGATAGGATTTTGCTCCTATTATAGGGAATGAAAAATTAATTTGAGTTGCAACAAAACCACGTCGATTTTTCTTTAATTTTAAGTAATTCGTATTACTCTTCTGTTTGCTTTTACATTTTCTCAGATTTTCATGCTAAATAGTTCAAGTCAAATTAGACAAGGTGATCGTCTTATAATCTACTGTCACACAGCACGTATTGCTTGTCAACTTAATGAATTAGTCGATAAAATCGATCATCAAATAAGTGAAACAATTCAAGTATATCCACAATGGATCAAATCAGGCGATCTTGCTACAGTAAAAATGGTTCCATTGGAGTCTGTCTACGTTGAAAAGTTTGACGATTATCCATCATTGGGCAGTTTCATTGTGCATGATAAGAATAAAATAGTGGCCATTGGTATTATCAAGGATATTGAATACAAACAAGCTGGATCAGATGAAAAGGAGCAATGTTGATAAAACAGTTTCGCCTATTTCTATGATAAACTTTGTCTTAACATAGTTTTCGTTTTGATCACAATATTGATTAGAATAAATAATGATTCTATCAATAAAATATAGATTGAGGTGTGAAAAATTTTAATATAAATATAAGATCAATTTGCACCGTTTATATTTTCATTCAAAGGAAGAAAGAGAAGATTATCGATATCAACAATATTGATGTGTAACTTTCTAAGACTTCTCAAACGAGAGTTCTATACTAGATCTAGAACATTTTTAGTCACATCAACAAAATAAATCAGACTCAAATTTGTCAGAAAATAACGGATGGATCATAAAGGATTGTCTTCTTCAGATTTTTAAGATTTCTCTTCTATTATCATATGGATTAAAAAAATTTTCTATCAAGAGATACCGCTTGAAATTCTCTATAAAACTATATATATATATACTTACACTCGACACTGTGTTAGATATATATTCGAAAAAAGCTTGAAAAGTAAACACATACAAAAACTAAAAAGATACAATACATCAAAAGACCGTTCTATATAGTTAAATTGTAAATATAGAAGAAAAACAAATGGAAATATCTATTATTATTCCATTCCTCTTTTTATTAAATTCAATACGCAAGTGAAGCTTTCCTTTTTTGTGAAAGGAGATAAAATTAATATTGGTTGAAAGTTCTTCCAAACAACGTTTGCTCAAAGATTTATTTAATGAAAAACATTACCGTTCACTTATGTAGAATTTTAATTTTAATCTTTAATTTGATAAGAAGAATAAACTACGACGAGAAATTTGCACAGACATGGGACGATGGCAAAATGATAAAAGTAGTAAGATATCAGTGCCAAGTACAAAAATTTGATTACCAGATATTGTTTACTACAACACGTAAAATATCTTCAAAATTTTTATTAAAAATAGAAAAATTTATTTTTATCAAGTATCAATTAAAATGAAGATATTCAAATTTGTCAAGTTAAGAATAACTCTTTTATTAATATTAAAAATAAAATCGTTTAACATATATATTTCATTTATTATTTATTCATTGACATTTCTTATAGATGTTTGTTATTTAAAAAAAGGAAACTATGTTAAGATACAATAATGTAATCCTATTTGCATGACCCAATTTTCTATTTCACCATATACTCCACAGACTCTATAATTATCACTGGGTACTATTAATTCATGTTGACTTCCACCATTAATATTACCAAACCATTCACTACGTCTTTTATTAGTAATAATTTGTAGAGCATCAATCCAAGCACCACTTCTTACACCAAAGCCTCGAATAAATTCATCATGTTTCATAGAAAAATCATGTGGTGAACCACCTCTTTTTCCAAAGAGAAACGTATCTTGTTTATTAAAGAATTCAAGTCCATCGAGACAGAGACCACTATGAACTCGTATATTTACAAGTGGATCAATTGGAAGTAGAATTGTTGAAAAAGAACCGGTTTGTAATCCTAATTTAGCTGATTTCCATACTTTTCCTAATCCTGTAACTTGTTGAACATGCAATAAATTTGTAATATCATCAGCAGAAGCATTTGTTCCATTGAGAGCAATCACATTAATCTTAATCTTTCCTTCTCCGCCGGCGTGACTTCGTAATTCATGTTCAGTGAGAATAATTTCCGAAGGTGATTTATCGACATATTCTATCCATGATTTTGGAAATTCATCATCTTCAAGATAAATTTCTATTAACAATATTTTACTTGCTGATTTGATTAAAATACCTTGATCAACTCCAAATAAATGTACGTCATCTTGTTGAATATTTTCATCACTAGGTAATGCATAACATGGATGTGCACGAAAACGTAAAAGATCAAGTCGATGCCAAGAACATTCATTACCATTCAATACTGATGGACCAGATGGTTCAATTACACTAAATGATCGATTTAAACGAATATAATCTCTCATCATTACACCATTCCGTTGATGTGGACAACCAAATAAATGTCCTACTTCATGCATCATCGCACCAATACCGACATTACATGCAATCCAATATTTATCACCTTCTATATCGACACCACAATAATTTCTATCAACATTTCTTTCATTCATAAAACATGGAATAACATTTTCTAAACATGATGGCCAAGAAAAAAGGGAATGAGAACCAAATATAGCAAGAGAATGTTGTGTAGTGACACTTCCCAATCCTAATGCTGCATGTCCTGTAATCAGACCATTTTCAAAATGTGAATCCAAGAATAGTGCTGCAATGTGATTTCTATCTCCTGGAAATTCAGGACGAATAGCTTCTAATGCTATATCGAAAAGACTATTCTTTTTTTCTCCATTTTCATTCTGTTGTGCTCGTTGTGGATCACGAATTTCAGCAGTTGTGTATTTACTTCTCAATACATGAATTTTAGCTGTATTTCTATAAGATTCATCTATCAAACTAAGTGTATCACGTTCCCATGATTCATCTAATTGAAATGTTCGATGACCTAATCCATTTGATGACATTTGAGATTCTGTATATGCTTGCCATAAATATCCAGCTAATCGTAATTTTTTTATTGCTGTTTCTAAATTCGGTGGTTCTTCACAATTTGGAACATCATCATAAGTACATGATGAATCAGATCCAATGATAATACACAAATGAAGAGGAGGATTTTGTGAAAGTGGAATATAATTTACTGACCAAGATGATATCCATGGAGTACCATCATTGTAAAAAGTCATTTTAATTGTATTCTCACCAGGTGATAAATGTATTAATGCTTTAAATTGTCCATTTCGTACGGGAAAAGATTGTGTCGGAAAATTGTCATGATGAGAAGAAATTTGAATGTCACCATTTGTATTAGATCCACAGGTTCCTTTTACAAGAAGAAGACGAGAATGAACTTGATTGTTAGGAGAATGTGAAGTTATACGCGGTGAGAAATCTAAGGATTGTGCCATGAATGTGTGATATGGGATGAAGACAGAGATTAATTCTTTATCGCAAATTTATATAATCTCTATAGAGAATTATATGAAAGAACACGTGAAAAATCTATGCTTCAAGTAAAAAATATGTTGTATATATTTTGAATGAAACACAATATAATGTTATCAAATATTACCTTTTCTTTACTTGATTGTCACTGTAGAAAAAAAGAACGGACAAAAAGAAAAACAGAACACGTGTAACTAGTTATTCTTTCTCTTACATACATACAAAAAAAATATATGTATAAATCAAAAGGTAACGCAATGTCGTTCATACGTTTATGAAAAGAAAATTTACAAGAAAAAAATCTCAACGCAAATAAAAAGAATTAAAATGATTATTCGTTCAGGAATTTTCACGTAGATGAGACTCTAAAAAACTTTGTGTTGTAAATTCTAAACGTGTTAAAACACAGTCTAGAATAATTACTTAATACCAAACATTAAATGAACAAGAAAAAAAAGTGATACTTTCGAAAGTTCTCCCAGGACGACCATGGATTTATTGAACTATGTATTGATCGAAGTTCTGCTTTAAAAAAACTTTCGAGATGAAATGTGATTAGGGCATTAAAGTTCTATTGTAACAAGCATTTATGTTAAATGAACTAGGCAAACATAGTATTGTTTCTTAGATTTTTTTCATTCCTTTCTTTTTCTGTGTCACATTTTCATATGTATTATGTTCCATAAAATATTTACTTTCAATTCTGCCTATATGATTATGCTCTTAAAAGTGTATAAAGGTAACATTCAATTCGTTCGAGCAAAGGCATTAAAATGAATTTCGTTACATGCTACAGCACACCCTCATACTAATATGCTACAAGCCAAAAAAAAAATAAATGAAGGAAATTCTATGACCAGTGGACAAGACCCATGAACTTGCTTCACATCCAGTTTTTTTAATTTTATAATATACTCTACAAACATAAGGAAGCTGCATACCATTGGAAAATTTACCTACAAGACATGAATGAGTAAATGAAATGGCATAAACTTAAACCGTATCAAAAGCTTCTCTTTCAGAAACTAACATTGTTTTTTTTTATCTAATTTCAATCACTAATTCAGATAATATTAGTCTGTGCTGGGATAGACTATGTGTTTAATATCTCCTCCAAATCTTCAATATACTAACGATCGTACAGCGACTTATTTTTTCCTCTATATTAGGATATGAGACATTCTTTTTTCCATCTTTTCTTCGTTTTATCATCATTTATAGATGATTCGAACCTCACATAGGCTTTTGTTCTCTCTCTCTCTCTTCTCTTCTCTATGATCATGGATTCTTCCAAACATTCTTTTTTTCTTCTTTTTGTCATCTCTTTCACGAGTGCAGATTTATTTTACCACTTTTCTCGTTATCATCTTTTTGTCTTTGTTGTCTTCTTCAGATTTTCCCTGATATATTCTCTTTCTTGTAGAGAAGAGTCTTCCAAACATAAATTGTCTACTTGCTTGTTAGCTTGCTTGTGTGGTCCGCACAAGGTCATCAAAACATTCTATTGATATTTTCTATAAAGCTTAACGGAAGGGTAATCTGAACCGAGGAACTCCAATCTGAGGTCAGTTTTTCGAAAATTTTTTTGGATCGATTTTTTTACACAAAGGATCACTTTTTTTGCACAAAAAAATTTCTCTATAAGGGTTGACCGAAGGATAATCGAGGACGAGAAATTCAAATCTGTAGTCAGTTGCATGAAAATTTTTTGAAGCTCAGTTTTTGAAACAAACGACAAATTTTTAACAAAAAGCATTTGTTTTTATTAAATAAAAACAGAATGAAACTAAAGAATATAAAAATTATAAACTTAACGCTACATCAACAAAAAAAAACAAACTATTTAATGATAATGATATTGTTACGGATTTATTCTGTTCAAATGATTTTTAAGTTTTATGACATCTGACAAATCTTAAAAAAAAGAGTTCATTTGTACATTTTACAAGTAAGTATCATCATGGTAACACTTACCTCAACTGTCTCTATTATACATTGTGCAATATGAACTATGTCTGCATCTTTTCTCGTCACTGTTGTCACGGTTTCTAATTCTTCTTGTTCTTGTCCCTCTCTTCTTTCTACTTGTCCTTCGTCCACTTGTCCTTCTTCTTGTGTAACTTGTTGTTGTTCTTCTCTATCTTCCTCTTCAATTTCCATTCCTTGTTTTTGTTTTTCTCGTTCACCAAATTCTATTTGTTTCACTATTTCTCGTTGTTCTTCTTCTACTGATGAGCATGAACACGAGGATGATGAAGATAAAACGCGTTTTTTTGATTTTTGCTCCTTATTTTTCAACCAGCGTCGTTGAAATTTAGCGTGTTATTGCAAGTGAGTCGAAGTTTCTATTGTCGAGCCATCGTTGAGTACAGGTACAAATGGTTGAGGTCTGTAAAAATATTCATTCGGTCCTAAGAAATACAAACATAGATGTATGTAAGATTAGTGTTTAGTTTCCTTAAAATGCAATTACTCATTGGATAAATATAAGCTCTTTCTCTCCAGAAGGCTCTATCTTCTGGAGTTGCTGGATGGTGAAAGTAGTCTGCTTTGTCAGGGTTTGATAATACAATAACCGGCATTTTTATATTTATAATGATGGTGTCTCCTCTACGATTTTTAACCTGATCAGTGTTATAAAATAGAAGAAACGTTGTCGACTGTAACAGTAGCGAGTAAGCTCATCGAACGATCAACTATGCGACTGCGCAGAGTATTTATATTCGAGTGTAGCGCCCCGGTATCAAATAGTCTCGTTTGAAGTCTTTTGATCAATAATGATCATGATCTGGTTTCTTTATCTTCTATTTATTTAAGATAGTGACACTTGTGCTTTATGAGAATAGATTCAAGTTTCGAAAAAGCTTTTAACAATGGTCGACGAGAGTAGAATGATTTTTTCCAGCAAAAATCGAAGTGTTTAAGTAGGTATTATCCTTGCAAAAATTCCATACTAAACAGATTCACTTACACAACTAGAGGAGTCTGAAATCGAAAAATGCCCACATAATATGTGCACAGTTTCTCGATATAGTTTCAGTATTGCGTAATCAGTATGGGGGTCTTGCCGCGCTCGCTGGATCCGCCGCTGCGGTTGTGGGTGTCGGTGTCGGTGAGATGGTGGATGAGGGTGGCTCTGGGTGTAACTTCAGGACAGACATGCCCTTATTCATACCCACACCCGCAAGATACACTACCCAAAACTCGGTTTCTGTCAATCCACGTCACTTTTTTCAACTGACACCCCTCCCCCTTCGGTACTCTGAACAAATGAGGCACACATTCAAAGTTCCCCCATCGAAATACCTCAAGAAATGTCTTTTCCGAAAAATGGCTTTTCGATGTTTTTTTTTACCCTGCGGACACACAAGCAACCAAGCAAGCAAACAATTAATTTTTATTGGACTCTTCTCTACGAGAAAGAGAACATACAGGTAGCCATATAAAAATATTTATGAGAAGATATATCAATATACTTACGGTATACTCCTTTTGTCCTGTGAGTAGCTGCTCTGGTGGTGGATAGCCCAGAGCTTTGTAATTGTCCTAGTTTATGTCATCCAAAATCATGTAGTCCGCATCATTATTCCAGTTCTCAATGCCGAAATACCCTCGACAATGATTTGCAACGCCATACAAGGATTCTGCAAATGACGTCTTTCCTAAGTTTTCGTAATAGAATAGAAATTAGGAAATTAAATTAAAATCAAGAATGATTTTTATTATGATTATTTTTCGTACCAGTGCCTGTAAGTCCAACTAATACTAAAACCTTTGGTCGCCCTTCTTTTGTAAAATGATTATCTATCCAAAATTGCATTCCATCTCCTATTATTGATTATTAATGTTAAACAAAATATTTTCATATTCTAAGTAGAATAAAGAATGATCAGAAATACATACGTAGTGCTTGAGTGCATGTATTACTAAAAGAATATAGCCAATAAAACGGCTTATTGTACATTTCTAATCTTGCTCTTTTATGCCGTGCTTGTTTATTTGCAAAGTTTAAAGCTGGCTCATATCTTTTTATTCAAAGAAGAAAAAAAAACAAATATAAGAATTATATTCATGTTTCGTTAAAAATAAAAAGTTCAATTATATTGCAACAGAAACAAACATATTTACCGCATTAAACCTTTTAAAGACACCATGCAGTCTGTATTCATTATGTGCTCAAGACCATCGTTAACATTAATTTGACCTCGTCGAAAAGCCTCAGCCGCCAATTCTTTTGTGATTGGATCAGCTGCTCTTTCTATTTGTGAATAGAAAAAATAACGACAAATTCTAAACTTTATTTTGTTCTTACGTGTGATGGCTTTAAGTTTTGGCAATTGTCGTCCTGTTGATTGTCTATCTGTACTACAAAACGATTTGTATTCAATGAAATCAAGCCCTAAAATCATCAACAATGGTTATCTTTATTTCACACAAACATGTTCGCTTTTAATTCAAATTATTTTAAAAATTCATTTTTCTTTAACCTTTTTTCAAGTATTCGTTCCATGCTCGATCTGATCGCGTAACTTGAAATGCGTAACCACATGCTGTTTTGTCCAAAATAAATAAAAATTAGTATAATACTATGAAATCGATTATGAAACAAGTAGAAGCGAAACATACCTAAAACGTCTTTAAGACATGCTTTTGTAGTGTGAATTGTGTTGTCCAAGAAGAATTGTATATGAAGCCGAGATACTACTTGATCATTTTCGTATTCGTTTGCTATACAAGCATAAGTAACTTCTCGTCCGTTACATTTGAATATATCCTGAATAGCAACCATCACTACCTTTTCTATAAAATTTAATGGATATAATATGTATTGTATAAATATAAATCGAGACAATAGATAATTCCTATTTTTTTAAAATATTAACTTACTTGAAATATTTGTCCAACAAGAAATCGAAAATTTGGATGCGTCAAAACTGTACACAAGTTCTTTTGTTCTTCGAAACTCGGCAATTTAATATTTTTCATTTTTCCTATAGTTTGTCGATCTAATCGCAAAAAAACAATAAAGTATATAGAGAAAAATAAATAAACAACTACTATATCGTACAACTCACCTATTGTGCCATATCCAAAAAATGGCATATCTTGAGCCTTAACGTCACCTGTACGATCAATTGGCAGATATGGATAAGTCTATGAATTTCCACGCAATTGATTGATATTATTAAATCCAACAATAGTTTTTCCGCTCACTATGACATTTTGAAAATTGGTTTCCATTCTTTTATCTAATATAATTGTTAAAAAAGTACGTCCCAGACAGACACTAAAACGCCAAAAACGGCGTTTAAACATGTCAATATGTAAAGGGCTTTAAACAGTGCCATTAGTCTCCAAAAACGCTTGAAGTCGTTGATATTTTCGCTGTTTTAACGCGTTTTTGGCGATTGCGTGTCTGTCTGGGCATTGAAAAGCTGACCCATTATATTCAGATTACCATTATATTACTATTAAATTAACGTATTTATTCTTTGAAAACACTACATAATATTTCTATTTCATCAGTTCGTTTCTTTTCAAAGTACGACTAAATTTATAATTTACTATCCACTTATTTGCATATTTTCCTTGTGTTTAAAAAGTTTTTTTTAATAGTGGAGCGGAAGATAAAAATATCTGGGTTTAATCGAAGAGCATTAACGTCTAATCATTCCATTCCACTATTGAAAAAAATTTTGAAAAGCAAGGAAAATATTTAAATAAGCAGATAGTAAAGTAAAAACTTAGTCGCAGTATAAAAGGAACCGAACTCATGTCAGAGAAATACTCCGTGACGTTTTCAAAGAATAAACATATCACTTTAACATTAATCCAATGGTAATTTGAATATAATCAGTCAGTTCATCTACGAGAAGAATATTTAATTATTTACATTTATGTCTCATATTTTAAAGTGATGGATAAACTAGATTGATGAATAAGTCTAAAATAATACGGCTCATACGTAAGTTGATAAAAAAAACAAACCTTGATTTATATAACAAGTTTCTAAGTCCTAAAAAACTACAGCCGAAACTATTATTGTAGATAAAA
Source organism: Macrotrachela quadricornifera (assembly GCA_022393335.1). NCBI lineage: Eukaryota > Metazoa > Rotifera > Eurotatoria > Philodinida > Philodinidae > Macrotrachela > Macrotrachela quadricornifera. The sequence goes on from JAJEKB010021185.1 coordinate 394,927, forward strand.
GCTTTTTTAGATTTTAGTAACACACTTAATTGTAGTGTGTTGTAAGTCGATTCCAAAATTGACTAAGCCATACTTATATCCGAGAATCACTATTTGCTTTTTCTCTAGGACGAGAAAATTTCTTTTAAAGCTCATTCATCTATCGATGGCTGGAAATTTTTTTCCCACTTAGTACAAAACTGAACTATTTCCAACGTCTCATCTGACACGTCTATTTGTAAAGAGCTTAGTATATAAAAGTTTCTAACTGGAGAATAGTTGATAGAACTCTACTATACTAATCGTTAGCAAGCGACTCTTACTGTTATAATTCCATCTGTATTATATATCATGTCTACAATAGCTTAGTGAATATCAATTTAGTTTTGTGTAATAACTCGTAATTGTTAGCAATTCGATAAGTGCCCTATTCTTCCTCTCATTTTGTGCAGAAATGAACTTTACCTGATTCAGACACACTCAATCTTACACTCAAGAATGGACATTGCACATAGTAAATTTAATAATTATTCTTAGTACACGGTGGAAGATAAATAACTTGCTCAAAGTTTTCTTTTTATATATTTAATCTTTTTTAATCTGTGTTTTATCTGAAAACAATGTAGTTTCTTCTGTATTATTTAAAATAATCTTGTTGCGTTGAAACTTATTCTCAGGAACATTTTTCGATATTTATATATTATTAGATCTCAAATAAAGAAAAAATTCTAAATGTGTTTTGCTTAACATGACTAGCTATAAGTGGTCGTATCTCAATTCTGTTGTTCTTATAAGCAAATAGAGAACACATAAATCGCAAAAAGAAAAAAACTAGATAGATATAATTATCGACCTATGTTTTTTTGATTAAAGATATCATAAAGAAAAATAATAACACTACAAAATATAATGGCTCGCTCAGCTAAGCAACTACTCTGTGAATGAAGTAGAATGCAAATGAACTTAGAATGAAGAAAGAACGAGCGAATAATCGAACGAGTGGTTGATAAAAGAATGACCTATTCTTTTCCTTTCTTCATGTAACGGACGGACGGAAAGAAAAAGACAGAACGAAAGAAAAATCGATTAGAATGTAGACGGATGGTGAATTATGTTCTTATTTGAAGAAGAAAAAAAGATAAAATATGAAATGGGTAATCACTAAAACTTTTAATAAAACAGCTAAATTCTAACTCATTATATATTTATAAGCTAAACAGGAAAAGATTAATTTGTCTTTTTTTATGATAGTACTTATTACTCCTATATACTTGCACCTTGGAAAAAGGGAAATGAAAAAGAATATCGATATCGTATCATCAAAAAAATAAGAAATTATTTATATAGTGACTATGATATATTCCTATATAGTAATATTAATGATAATTTTCTCTTAGCATGTACTTTAGATTTCAAACATTATATTAATGATGTTTGTCTATTCTTTATTGTAATTCATAAAATACAACTGTTAGGTAGTATGATACTGTCTATAGCACATACGTTATTATCGTTTCTTTTAACTGTTGTTCATTTTTGCGTTCTAGTCAGGGAGGACATATATGATCTTGTACATTTTCTTTTGCGTTCTGTGTTCTCTTATCATATGTGATTAACGTTTCTTGTCATATTCACTCTTTCTTTATATTCATCGTTATATATTCACTTATCGTATTCACTTTCTCTTTGTGTTTTCATAAATGTATTCACTCTGTTACTATGTTCATCTCGACGTATTCATTACTGTATTCACTCTCTCTCACTTCGTGATTCTCGGCGTTATCTCTCTCATTTCATCTATATAAGGCGTCGCTCATTTCGAAATAAACATGCTTTTCATCGAGAATCATCCATCTTCATAATAACTATGACAGAGTAGATCTTCTTAAGCATGCATTAAATAAAACGACACTGAGTAAGATAATAAGAAGAAGTTCACTTTAATCACAATGATCACAACAACCTCACATAGTGCTATCTGGGTAAATTGTACTACTTAATGTGAAGCGTGTAATAAAATGAATTTGAAATAGTTAATGTTATGAAATGATCAATGACCAAATCAACGTGTCGGTAAGAGGCGATATTCTGATTATTAAAATTGCTCAATACGAGATATATAGCATATCTTTTTTGTTAAGCATATCGATTTATGATACTGCTGCCAAAGCAAAATTGAAGACAAATTTGCCTTTCGTTCTAATCAAATACTAGAACTGAACAATATTTCTCTTGTCGATTTTCAATAACAGTGAGATATTACTGACAAGATACATTGCTAATAACTCAAGAACATGCATATAAACGCGATACAAGAAGTATTTTCAGTGAGATTGTTATAATTCTGTTAACTTTAACTTCGTCTTATTATCAATAAAATCGTTTTAGTCGTTTAAAATTCATATTTACTAATGATAAATATAGCATCTAATATTTTACTGCATATCAGCTATAAATACTGGTTATAATCACGAGTTGTTTATTATTAATAAACATCAAATGGTAATACTTATTACTCGCTAGGAAATAACCGGATCGATTATTCACAATTAAATGTTACGTTAGTTAGATGTATTCGATCACAAAAAGATACCCAAAAATAGTTAAACTGAATATTTACCATTCACTAGTAACAGTTGAGTAGTGCAAACTATCACTGATTAACGATTATTAAGTAAGATATACTACTTATTGAGAATATAATGATACTATGTTTTTTGCGTTTTTTCAGTTGGCTTTTGATACGTGAGGTAGACGGAAAAATAGTGTTAAAACACGTTTTTGTTACAAAAACTACAGAATTGAGGCGTTTTTAACGATATTGGCTGAAATTCTTGAAATAAACTGTGAAAACGATTGAAAAGGAAAAAGACCAATAGTAAACGCGTTTATACGCGTTGAAACGCTCTAAACACGCAAATAACGCGTATAAACGGAGTTTTAACCGTTTAATGTCTGTCTGGGGTACGTGTGTAAAGTATGGAAGCCGATTACAATATCTGAAATATACACATTTATACAGATCATTTCTTCCAAATTATTACCTCACAAATATTCTTTCTTTTATCTATTAATTATACCGAAAATTTTATGGAGAGCTTTATCCATAGCTTTCTTTTAATTAACAATAGGAAAAACTTGTACAAATGATGAAAAGAATCAATCAATTTCAAAGTCAGTTTCGTTAAGCTTAAGAAACATTGAAACTATTTATTCATTTTTGTGTACTCAGAAAGTGAGTACACTACTAAAATCGGTCTGTATGTCCGGCCGTTTACACGATAACTTTTCACAATTCCATTCGATTGAGCTAAAATTTTGTGCACAGAATTGTCTCATCAATATCTCGGTCGAGTTCGAAGATGAGAACGATTTGGGAATAAATAGTTGAGTTATCGAGAAAATTGTTATTATTCACCAGACCATCCCTGAGGAGGAGGGGAGTACAAGAATTTCTTAAAAAAAAAATTTTTTCGCAGAACTGTTTAAAATATTTATGGATAGACTCAGTTTTTAACGCTGATTTCGAATATGATATTAGTTTTGAATAAAATCGTAGTTTTTTAAGTGAAAGTTGCCGAAACAGGGTCCCAAATAATACAAAAACTGTATCTTGAGGCCAGTGTACGTAAATATTCTCAGGTGACTGGTGGTTTTGAGGTGTTCTAGAAGCATGGTTTTGTCGCTACTAATAAGAGTTATCAAATGGAAAAAATTCGAATTCGATAGCTATTAATATTGGTGCATTATTATGAAAATATTGATGTCTCTGTATATCATATATCTATCATATATCCATGAGGTTACCTATGACCATAATCTCGGTAGATACAATCCCAAATTCATTCTTAATTAGCTCCACCTACCCAATTCTGTGAGCTGAACACAAATCCGAACTCGATTTGTGTGATTTCTAAAGATATTATATCACTGTGGGAGTTGAGTCAGTGATCACTAGATAGGGTCGACTACAGTGTCATCTATGCTAGCTTGGCTCTCTAGGTTTTTTATTCTTTCAATTCGGTGCAAAAGATGTGTCTTGATGAGATCTATGTCTTATAGAAAAATGAGCCTAAGATCTCGTGCACTAGGTGAGAAAAACCCAAAATATCACCTCCCGTAGTATAATATTCCTTCGAATTTTCTCAGTTTTTGAATTCTAGCACTTCTTTCATCTCAAAGCTTACTCATTTGAATAGAATGAGTTTGTAGACTAAACTGTTTTCTGTCCAAATGAGATGTCCTAGAGCTCAAATGGCCAATTCGTTTACGAGATAAGGTCAAAATGCAGAGCATACACTCAAGATAGATAGTTTTTAGAGAGCTCGATGAAACTTAATTTGTCGTCAGTTATTTTTACTTTTTTGCTGTTTAGTCGTGACATAAACTATGTGCTAATAACTAATAATGCATTCTACTTCAGTTTGACTTATATCTGTAAAAATTTCTAGTTAGATAATTGAGTTGGTTTACTCAAACAGTTCTTCTTCCGTACTCAAAAAGTTCATACACTTTAGAATCGGACAGTGTATCCGTCCAACCGTCCGTTTACACGATAGCTTTTGAAAGGCTCATCCAATTATCATGAAATTTTGTATATAGAATGATCTCGCTAATATTTCAGTCGAGAGAAGAAGATGATGGCGATCCGTTAAGAATTTTCTGCGTTACGGTAAAAATATTCTAATTTTCTCTGTAATTAATGACCTTTTCTAATTTTTTCTAATTTTCTTTAAGGAAAAGATTTATCATAGTTAAAACAAAACATCAACTATCATATACCAATAGATAGAGAATTTCATGGGCTGCAAAACGATGCTAAGTTATAGGGATAAATAGGTCGCGCACAAGATTTCCTCTGTATGACAGTGTCGAAAACCTATGAAAGACTCATATATCTAGACAATGTGTCAGTGTGGTATTTTTTTGCTTTCGATGTTGCCAATACCAATTTTTTCAGAGTAGATTAAACTCATTAAGAGCCATAAAATGATGCAAAATAATAGGGATAGATATGCTGCGCTTAATATTTCTTCATTGTGACACGTGAGAAAAGCCATAAAGAAGCCATATAACTTAATGGTGTCTGTGTCACATTCGTTTGTTCTCCATAGAGCCAACCTTATTTTTATGCACTCGAAAAGCAAAGTTCATGATAGATTGATTTTGATCAACCTATCTAAAAAGTTTTATCCTTGAGCGCACTAAGGAACTGCTCCTTAGGCTCTACAGAAGCTCTCTTTTTGTCCAGTAGGACGTGACGAGCAGTTGGTTCCAAAGACTTTATTAATTTTCATAAATGAAAATTTGTTTTTTTAGTTAAAGCTTGTTTCATATTATATTTCATATTCTAAACTCATGTTAATTAAGTCAAAGTGTGGTACAAATTGTTGAGGATCATCTTGAAAAGGTAAAAGAGCATTATAATGGGTACCATTATAATAAATACAAAATCCTAATTTATTCATAAATAAATTCACCGTTTTCTGAAGAAAATAAACAAAAACTAAAGAAAATCCAAGCAAGAATTATTGTATATAATGAATATTATTCTGGTCAATAATAATTTACGGACTTAGAACGTACCTAGACTAGATCAACTTAAAATTTTCAGATCCGGATATGGATTCCTACCCGGCGAGCTCTAGTCGACATATTAGAGGATGACTCATACGTCTTATTCACTGTTAGAAGTACACATAACTCTCGAATTTAAATCCGAGGTTTCCACGTTTATTTCTGATGTTTCTTCTATAGCTAATGTCCAATCTTTAAAAATAATTTTTCTTTGATTCCATTGATTTCTGTAGTATTGAATTTCTTTTTTATATTTATACAAATATTCATTGACTATTGTTTGATAAGCAAGATGTTTTTCTTCATTTGTCATTTTGGATAGATCTATATTTGATTTTGTTTCTAGGAAAGATTTAATTTCTTGTGGCTAATGTCGTCGATTTTGTTGTTCGTCTTGTTCTGTTCGTTTTAATTTGTCGAGTCCAGCTTGTAAATATTTTGACCATAAATCATACAAATATTTAAAATAACTAATTTGGCTTAAATAAAAAGCCATTTGTCTTAACTCATTTGTATTGGATTGGAAAATTGAATCAAATAATTTTTTTTTTGATAAAATATATTTAGGCATCATATCTTGTTTCATATTATTTGTTGAAATTTTTTGTACTATTTTATTATTTTTATCATTGAGTTTAGGCATAGTTTTTGTTGTTGTAATAAGATCAATAAATTCTTCATCATCTATACCTTGTAGAGTATTATTAATATTATTTAATTTAGAATTAAAATAAAATTCTTCACCATTATCGCCGTCGTCGAGTATATCAAATAGATTAAAATAAGAAGTTTGATTTGATGTCATTTATAATCTAGAATAAATGGAAATAAAATAAAGAACAACTGCTTTTGAAAATTAATATTCTAAGAATTAATAGAAATAACATATCGACTACAATTATTATACAAGAAAAAAAGAAGTTCATTAATTCATATGAAACTGTTGTAATTTATAATTGTAGATACATTCAAGTTTATTGATAATTATTATAAAATGTTGATCTATTAAATCAATGATAGTTTTATTCAAACATTGATAGAATGGTACTAAATTTGAATTATAAATAAATGAATATTTTTATTTGAACATGTATTTATTATTAAATAACGTAATCATTTAAATGCAGCTAATCGAATTTTTTATTTATTTTTATTTTTATTTTTATAAAATCAATAACCTATTGATTTAGTTGTTTCATTTATTTTATTCTTTATTTTTTCTTTTTCTCTGTTTTCTTTAAAATAAAGAATAAGATGAAATATGAATATAAAACAATATCGAAATGAAAAAGCACAAGAGACAAAGATGAGCATATGTATGTTCTTTTTTGTTGATTTAGTTTAGTTAAATTTTCGATCTTCTCGATCATCATCAGAACTTGTTGTATGTTGTGTTGTTGATAATATGAAAGATGTAATAGATTCAAGTATCAAGTTATTATGTTATTTAATAAAAAAATCCATGTTAAAATAAAAATATTCATTTATTTATAATTTTCAATTTTACTATGAAAAGTAATTACAAACATGGTACAATTTTAATACAAATCGCTATTATAGAGATTATTCTACAATTAAATTATTTATTAGTACTTCAATTTCCAAATTGATTATATGATGCTCATATTGTTTTAACCAATTTTATGCAACAACAACATTAAAACTTGCAAAAAATGATTTACTTGTATTATTTCATTCAAAAAAATGATCAAAATGATTAAGATCAAAAATGTTTATTTACAATAAAATAGGTGATGGACAATTGACTATAATAATATGATAATATGGAAGTGATATAATACTATTATCATTATTAGAAAGTCAATAATAACCTTTAGTTCAATATAGAACATTATTAATTAATTTGTTTGAAAATAATTAAGCTCATTAGAAAATTATATTTTTATATGATATAATACTTAAATCTATTACATCTTTCATATTATCAACAACACAACATACAACAAGTTCTGATGATGATCGAGAAGATCGAAAATTTAACTAAACTAAATCAACAAAAAAGAACATACATATGCTCATCTTTATCTCTTGTGCTTTTTCATTTCGATATTGTTTTATATTCATATTTCATCTTATTCTTTATTTTAAAGAAAACAAAGAAAAATAAAAAATAAAAATAAAAATAAATTAAAGATTCGATTAGGATAGTACTAAATGTTGTTTATGCTAAAATTCAGTTATAGCATTATCAAATAATTTTTTTGTATCTGGTAATTTAATATTAATAATTTCAGTATAAATTTGTATCATGTCTTCTTTATATTCTTTCATTATTCTTTGATATTGAGCTTGTAATTGTTGAAATAAATTTTTGTATTTGTTAATGTATGAACAATAGATGGTAATGGAATTTGTTGTATTGTCTTAAATACTTATGGTAATTTTTAATGAAGAATATATCGTTTAAGTAATTTTTCTTCTTGTTTAGCTTCTTCATAATCATATTTAAGTTTAAATAAAGAATGAATACATTTTTTCTAAAATATATTTTTTATAATTTTTTTTTGAAATTTTTTTTCACATATTTGTTGTTCAGTAGGATTATTTTGTGGAATATCATATTCAAGAACGTGTTCATAATAATTAATTTCAATATATTTTATTTTTAAATCATATTGTTTACGCAATGCCTACAGATGTTGTTGAATATATTTTTGAAGATTTGCTTGAATTTTATTGGTACAAATCAAGAAATTGTAATTTTTTTCTCAAAATTTGCTGTTGAACTTATTGTTTTTTTTTCTCTAATTGTTTTGAATAATCTTGGATCAATTTCACATAATCATGATCATGTTTGGAGAATTGTAATATTGATTCAATACAATTGGATTATACTTTTAAAGTTGATTTTGACATTTTTGCTGTACCAGATATTAAATACATATTATAAAGTGATTCTTCTAAATCGATCATTGCTAATTGATGTAAAAGAATTGTAATTTCTTTTAAAATTTCAATATTAATTGAACTTATTGAACAAGAAATTTCTTAATGAGCCATTATTTCAAATAATTTGTCATTGGGATCAAATAAATATTTTGGAATCTATTTAAAGAAGAATAAATCATATTATGCAAAAAAAAGAAAAGAAATTTTACTTCTAATACATTGATTATTTGATGAGAACCACATTCACCATTTAGAATAATTTTATCTTCAGTAAAAATTGTTGCTATTATTCAGGATTGGCCCGACCGGGAGGAGGGGGAGGGGTGCAGGATGTGACATTTTCCCACAATCTTCAAAAATTCCGTTTTTTTGCTCACCGAAATCAAAAAATTTTCCTACATTTTTCACCAAAAATACTGTTACATTCCTCAAAAATTACAAAATTCGACTTTCTACTCAAAAAAATTTATCTCTCCCCGCTCCGAGTATCGGCTGACTTGGGTCAGCCCTGCCATTGTTTTAAAAGCAAATGATATCTAAAATGAAAGAGAATTATTTTCTAAAAATTCTTTAAATTTAGAAGTTAAAATGTTGCTGTTTTTTTCTAAATACCTTTTTTTAAAATTAAACAAATGTTCAAAACGTTCATTCATATTTTGAAAACGTTGTTCGCGTTGCTTCATTTGATTGAAATTTGTATTAAATTCTAATTCATATTATTGCATTTTTATTTCTTCTATTTGAAGATGCAATGCTACTAAATCAGATTGAGTACGTAGAATTCCTTGATATTATTTGAATATTTGTTGACGTTTTTCTTCATCAATAATTGTATGATAAGATGATGTCAGTGATGATAATTGAAGAGATTGAATTGTTTCAGATAAATCATGATATAGAAGATGTTGTTTTAATGTAGCAACATCATATTGTTCTCTAGACTTAAAGGATAGGATCTAGAAAACGAAATGCACCTGTGTCTGTTCGTCTGTCTGTCGGTAACACAGTCAAAATGACCATGGTAAATATGGTACAGATGACCATTCAAAGCGCTAGTTCGAATATAGTTCAAATAAACATGGAGAAGACTATAAGAATCATGTAATCACTATGATTTAAATCAATCAACCAGTATTGATTAAAAATGATGATCATTGTTTAATTATTTATTTTGATTGGATTGTTGTTCAACGCTGCATCAACAACTAGGTGCTTTATCAATAAATTAGAATTTTATAAGCGAGTGTAAATATAAAATTATAATAAATAAAAATTATATTCTTTGAATAATGTGACCAAATTTTTTCGAATAAGAACAGCGTTTAAATAATATAATTATCAAAATTCGCATTGCTGTTTACAATGTCATTATAGTTCGCGATAAAATATGAAAACGTTTTATGTAAAAGAGCAGCAGTCAAACGATCATATACATAACAGTTCATGATACCGGAAGCAGAGAGTTTTTGTATTTGAGTAGTATTTTTCTCATGATTGGGTATCGATACTGATATGCATACAAAAAAAAGCTTTTAGAAAGGCAGTTTAAACTCAAACAAAGAATCATATGATATTATTTAAAAAATATGATTTCTGCTTATCATAATTTTATGTCCAAACTCACTTGTAAAATTCTATATTATTGACAAAGCACCTAGTTGTTGATACAATATTGAATAACAATCCAGTCAAAACGAATAATTAAACAATAATTGTCATTTTTAACTAGAACTGGTAGATTAATTTAAATCATAATGACGCGGTAATCTTTATGATCTTCTCCACAATTGTTGCAATTATAGTTACTAGATCAGCACTGTTATCAAGTTATTCTGTTACACGCAACCAAAAATATTGCATCCCCATTCACATCTATGAGCAATTATATCGGCATCCCTGTTATGTCAGTCCTGGGCCAAGTGAATCTACAGTCGATGAACGTTACTTGTTTTTATTCAATTATGAAAACAAACAATTTAATCAAGTTTCTGGAAATTAAAATGGTATGAATAAAAGATAACTAGCTCATAAGCATGATTAATAGACATTTTCTACGTTATGTATACATATATGTCCATTGTTTACATTGGTTAGATTTCGTTGTGCGAGCGTAAACAATTATGAATGTTAGAAAGAACAGAAAAAATTGAAACAAAGCATATATAAAGGGTGTTTTACAAGTTCTGAAGCACTTTTGAAATGTTTCGTTCTCGCGTTTAACAAAACTGAAGTCTTTAAAACTTTAGCATATTATTGGAAACGTTTAGTGGTACATAACTACAAAGTTTCAGATCTATAGCTTGTACTATAGATGAGAACCTGTAGCAACACAGACATATACTTTTTTTTCAATTTTCTTGTATTTCAGGTCTGGCAAAGTGTTTAGACCTCGACTTAGAAACATGTTAAAACTCATTTTTTTTAAATATGTGCTATGAAAAGCTCTACAAAAATTACAATAACAAATCCCTCTTGATTTGTGATAATATTTTCTACTACACTCAAAATGAAAAACCTACATGATAATATTGCTTCTTATCATACTGTGCATAATAGAAAAATATTTAGGAGAACATTTTGCTCTGCATGCATCTCAGTTTGAGAAAATTTTAAAATCTTGATCTTTTTTTCAAAAGATGCGCCGTCAAAAGCTCTACAAAAATTGTATAAAAAAATCCTCATTGGAAAGGAAAAAAGTCTTCGAAACATTTTTTTATTACGCACAATACGGCGAGAAGTAGTGCTACTATATTGAGCTTCTCTTTGGGATATGGCAGAAACCATCAAGATAAGTAAATAGGAAATTGTTATTATAACTTTTGTAGAGCTTTCCATGGCGCATCTTTTAAAAGAAATCAAGATTTTAACATGTATCTAAGCTGAGATATAGACAAAACAAAAAAAAATTTTGCACAATCCGAAGTTGATCGGGAAAATTGAAAAATAGTATATCTCGGTGTTGCTACAGTTTCTCATTTATAGTACAATCTATAGACCTGAAACTTTGTAGTTATGTAGCACAAAGTATGTTCAATAATATGTCCGAGTTTCAAAAACTTTGGTTTTCTTAAACGCGAGAACGAAACCTTTTAAAAGTGCTTTAGAACTTGTAAAACACCCTTTATATATAAAATAAGAGTTGTATACATTATAAAAGAACTAAAAAAGAAGCTCATTATAGCCGTAATAAGGGGAGTCTTCTAATGTGTCAAGGGCTTTACTGCAATATGTATCAATTTTTCAAAAGGTGTAGATTACTTGCTTCGATTGCTAAAATATTCTTCTCTTATCATCACGTTTTTCAATGGGTATTGGTGTGAAGTATGCCAGAGGACATGAGTAGAGTTAAAGACACTCACCTACACACATTGTTTGCTGAGTTATCAGATTTAAGCATGAATGTAAGTGTATGCACAGCGGGACATGTAATGGTGATAGATAGAAAGTTCTGAAGCAAACTTTCTCTAGAACTTTTGTCGTTTTCTGACATATTAAGTTTTCAGCGTGGAGGTCTCCATAGCAATTTCGGATACTATCGCTAGTTGTATATAAGTATTACGAAATTTAATTTTTTTTTTGACGTCTCAATGGAGAAGATTTAAAAGCCCAAAAGTTTTTGTGAAATTCGTCAATGAATATCGGTTTCAAGTGCCTAGTCGAAGAAAAAGAGAGCTTAAATCACTTCCTATTCAAATATCTCAGAGCTTTGATATGTGAGTGACGATGTAAACTCATTTATAGAGACGGTTTTCTTTATTTTTTGTAAGTTTGATCTACTCATGTGCGGATAATCAATGGTCATTTTTGTCGCTGTGAGGAAGTATCTAAGTTACTGATGAGTTAGTTGATCAAGTAATCCTCGATTACCTTTCAAAGTATCACTAGAGGAATATTTATTTATAATTGTCCGTATTATTGGATTCGACATGATGTGTAAAGTCATGCTTTCGGTAGATATATCTTTCGATTTATTTATTAGAACAGGAAACGGCCGAACAAAGACAGATGTGAAATGGAATACGATAGTAATTATCGATTGTTTGCGAAAAAAAACGAAATAAACCAATTGAAGCTCATCATGAAGAATATCTAATAATATCTGAAAGGAACTCCACTGAGCAACAATGAGACCAGTAATAATAGCAATATTGATCGCATAGATCGAACATCAAATAAAGAGAATGTTTATGCCAAAAGTATTCTTGTTGATCGTTGATGTATATATGATCGCAATTGTTCGTTTTCATTTTCTCTTGCTACTATTTCATGCTCAATTAATTGTTTTAGTAATTTTCTGTTTCGTTTCAGTTGAATGGCTTGAATGAAATGGTCACCATGAATATTTCGTTTATGTAAATCACTTCCTATGCCAATTAAGTATTCGATCAAACGATGTCGACAACCGTTCACTTTAAGACAAACATAAAGTAATGGATCATTACCATTTTCATCTACTCGATGTACTAGGGTTGGATCAGCTCGGAATAATTTTTTAATCCATTTACATTCTTTTTTTTTCAATAAAATAAATAAGAATGCAGTACTTCTTAACCATGATTCAAATAATTTCTCATCTAGAAAAGGTTGAAACGCTTGTCGTCTATCTCGAGTTCCAGTTATTGTATCAATGAATTTGTGACAATGGCGTGTATTAGCAACGAAATTTAGCATGAAACTACTTTGGTTATAAACATAATGAAGAATTTCAGATCGATTAGTGACAATTAAATTCGACAGTCCTTCTTGCAACATATAACTCCAATAATCATCCGATGGCATATCTTGTCTCATCATTTCATCAAATAACATTTTCAATACTTCCATTTGACTGTACTGAATATACATTTTTTCATCAACCTCATGATTTATTGAAGTCACTACACGTAAACAATTCGAAACGCAATCTTTTGCCCATAACTTATTATTAGAAATTTGTTTTAGACACTGAATGATAAAGAGTAATAATTCCAGTATAATTTGATATTTTTGTATATTAATCCGCAGTGATCTCGAAAACCGATAGAAGTCTTGTAGTGTAAAAATTGTATAACTGAGAAAGAAATACACAGGAGAACCACCGTTACCGACATAGTCTTTATTGTTGATTAGATTTGGATTTGAAACAATCAATGCTTTGAATAATCTGTCAAGGGAATTAAGACACTTTTGGCTTGGATATCCAATGGTATAGAGATGAGTTAATAAACATTGATTGAGTGCTTTGGCTAGATTGTATTCACCTAACTCATGATCAGTACATTCGAGACGAGCACCAGTGCCAATCACAAGATTTTCTATTTGTTGAAGACGTTCGCGATTGAGTGAATGCGATTCTAAATCATTAAAGGCTCTTTTCAATGCTGCATCTCGAAAGTGAATTTCTTCATCGCACAGGTTAATACGTATCAAATGAAATTGTTCTCGATTGGATCGAAATTGATCTTCAATTTGACGAGATATTTCTTGAATATGAAAGCTGGTCAGTTTTTCAAAACATTGGTCAATTTGATGTTCACGGTCATCATTATCTTGTAATGAGTATAATTGTTTTGACAATGCATGAAATAATGGAGTATCGTAATAATAATTAAAGTTACTTTGTCGAATGTTGATATGTAAGAAATCTGTGAGAAGATGTAAACGTCGATCAACAAGAATTCGATTGAAACGTTGATTTAGACCAGAAAATGTACGAAAGATGAAAGTGACATTATTAGAATATCGCATAATAAGCATAAGAATTTCATCGGACAATGTTTCGAAAGTTGATGATGGCGACGCCATGTGCATATACTATTTAATAGAAAATAACATGGGCACATTTTGTTCGTTATTGCACAATGTTTGCCTTGACTCATTATTTTTTATTCGTTCTGTCGTGTATTTTATCATTCAACATAACAAAAACTTTTTTATGATTTTAAATAACAACAGAAAGACCTTTTCTACTTTTATATTACAAATATTTATAATGCTAAAACTGATGTGATTAATAATGATGCATTAATATTGTTATTATCAAGAGAATAATTTTATTTCAATTTATATTAATCTGGGTTTATTTCTTACTCAATTTTTTCCTTGAAGAAAAAAAATGTTAGGTAATGTTTGATCAATCAGTCGATCACTTCTGTTCTTTTCTTTGTACGAATCTAAGCCTAACCAGTTGTCATCACCCATTACAAGGTATGAAGACAACACGAGTAATAAGCTCAGCTGGATTAAGACCAACGGTACGGCAAGAACAAATTATCTTTTTTTTGATGCTGAGTTACCAATATGTGAGAAGTACACTTGTATCGCTTTACTCATGTTAATCAATTAATCATTCAAAAAGATCGTAAGAATTCATTAGTAGTAGTAGTAGTATATTGCTTTATTTATAATAATGAAGTGGGGAATGTTCCATAAATAAGTAGGGAGAAGAAGAAAAGAAGACTTAGACGAACATCGTCTCTTTAGTCATACAAAAAAAAACCAAAATAGAGTATATTAATTTGATATTAATTTAAAATGATAAAGTCAAAAATTTGAAAAGAAATACAATTTATGATTAGTAAGGTTGTAACAAGAAAGAAAGATAAAGTACAAGGTTTTAACTCTCCACGTCGTCACTTACGAAAGATGTATATAATGGTAAACGTAAAAAGGGAAGGAATGAATTACTATTAACATGATAGACATTTGTCAACAGCATACATCTTATGCCAATTCTTCGTTATAACAAAAGACATAATCGAATAGAGAAGGTTTGCAAGACGTCAATAGTAACAACATACGATTTGAAGTTCTTCCTTTATCGACAGTGTTTCGCTTTTCTTTCAAGAGAGCAGGATTAGTGTAGTACTCTCTTAAGAATAATAAGTACAGCTTTTGTTGAATATAGTCCGCAATCACCGCAGGATTACTATGCATTATAGTGGTTAATAATTTCGTGTAATGGATCCGGGTAAGTGATTCAATTGATTTATAAGTAGGACAGTTAATTATCTCGTCGTTAGTGGCATCATACTATCTGTTTATGCTACGGAATATTTTACGATTTATAGATTCAAGTTGTTGTTGTTTGGTACGAGATAGAATTGGGTAAATATTAAAAATAGAATGAAAATAAGGACGAATATAAGCATGATATAGCCTAAACGAAGTCTTGTCGGATAACATTCGTGTGGCAGCTAGACGCTTAAACACATTGATATTTTTGTTAATTTTGGATTTAATGTAGTCAATATGACAATTGAAAGAAAGTCTAGCATCAAGAAACATACCCAAATATTTGAATTTAGAAATATGCTCAATAACATTTTTATCACAATGTATAACAGGAATATTTGGTGATACCATCCGGTGAAAAAGAGTCCAATATGTTTTTTTGAAATTTAGAGGCTGTTTCCAGGTAATTGAGTATTGATATAGATCTTTTATAACGTCCGAGATAAAAGATCGTAAGAATTCATTGTATATACCTCCTGTGTGCCAAAATAAACTGAATACTGCATTTTTTCGATTATTTTTTCCGAGCGCTATGTTTGGAGCTCAGATTTATACCACGAATAGATCTTTAACTACTGGACTCATTCTAAAAATATCAGTCCTTTAGAAAGAGAATGTGCCACTGAAAGAAAAATTTCGGGTTCTATTTGTTTTTCTATCACTCTAAGTTCTATTCTGAATCGTAGATGGTAATTAATGTCGGATTTTTTTAAAGTACCAACGACTAATTTTTGAATAAGTCTTGACCAGTTTGAGCTATCGAGCTGCAATTTTCACCGCTCGATAGAGTAAAGTGGAGGATATCTATCTATATGAGACTCATTGGTCTCATGCTGTGACGAAAATTCATGATATTACAGCCAATTTATATATGCTACATTCATACTTTCTAATAAACTTAGTGTATAAACTACCCCTATCAACACTTTGTTAGTAAAACTGTATTTTCACTTGATTTTCGTTATGTTACTCTATTCTATGAGATGAAAAATGGGTAACATTTTTTGTTGTAAACAGCTTAGTTTTCAACTACTAGTTCAGAGTGTCTTAACTTGCATTGTCGATAGCCTTACATTTATAGAACTTTGTGTGAAGTAAAAAGTGATAACGTCTTCTGAAAACATTCGAAGAGTTCGAAAAATCAAATGATTACTGGATTGTCTGCTTCTGAAAATAATTATTAGTAAATTCAATCATCGATGTTGGTAATAGTCAATGTGCAAAAAAAGATTGAACATGAATGGAGAATATAAAAGATTAATAATAAGAAAGAACAGAATATGAATATTGGTGTGACATATTATCTTAGAACTCTTTTGCCTTGAGGGATGAAAGAGAAGGAACTCTTCGTTTCTACATGTAAATACGCTTTAGATGTTCTCTTTAAAACATATACATATTTGTGTGACAATGCATTGCCGATCAAACATTACATAGGATCTAAGTAGACTAGCATCAATATTTGAGTTTTGAATTACGATGAAATTGTATTTCGTCCTAGTAAATATAACTTCATTTTCATCTATGAACAAAAATGAAAAAGCTTGTCAGTCAAAGTTTAACTAAAGATTCAAATTTTTGATAATTGACACTGTTTCATGCAGAAAAACGTCGATAGATCCGATTAATATTTATCGATTTTAATTGCTCTTAAATCAGAAAAAAGACTTTTTTACTTTTTTTTGTTGATTCATATAATTATTCATATTAAAACTCAATTCATATATTAACTTCATTCAAAAGATTCTTTGTAGATTTTTGTATAGATTGTGATACTTTATTTATAATTTCTCTGAAATCGAAATCATTTGAACAAGTATTGTAGGGTTAAATACTATCCTATGAGTCCCTTGAGCAGGGTCGAAACACGTCATGATTGTTACAATTGTATCCTCAAACGAGGATTCACAAGAAAAATATTTCAATCATTTTTTTTACAACCAAAATTTGACATACTCGCCAGGATGTGTAGTATGAAGTTTCTTTATTTTATATTCAATCTGCAGAATATGTCCATCCAAGTGAGTTTATTTATACTTCTATCTTAAACTTTTCAGTTTCTATGATTGCACTTAGCCTCATTACAGAAGTAATTTAATGATCTATACCAGCAATATTTCTGTTTAGAGTGACAGCACTAATCTACGGTGTATTCTTATCACGACATCAATTAGTTATTGCTCTTCTATTATATGAAGATTACTTTTCTGCGCGAAAGATGTAAATATGTAAGATAGCATTGAGACACTATCGATTTCTATTTATCGAAAGATTGCAGTGAACTCTCCTTCACTTTTAAAGATACAAAGAAACAACACCTGCGTATTTAGTATTTAAAAATATTAATATCCTATATGTTTCATTTCGACGCAAGCTATGATAACAACAATAACAATTAATTGTTTTGTATTCTTTCTTTTAAGGTAGTTCTAAAATTATTTATTATTTTCTTATTCGTATAATATCGAATAATCTGTCATATAAACCTCATGCACTCGAGTTTTCATAGCGTTGCATACGTCCTGCTTTTAATTTAGTATACTAATAAGTCAAGTGAGATCGCAAATATGCTACGAGATTTCTCAATATGGTCGATGCTCAATGAATAGTGCATGTGGATGTCTTCATATGACACGTATCGATGACATTGGCATATGTAGCTTCCACTATGGACATTGTACTGAGTTAGTTCCATGCGAACTCCCAAATAACCATTGCTATAAACCTAACCATATATGTGTTCATCATCCTCGATGTAATACTCGTCCTGTTTGTTATCCGGTGTCGATGATCGATCAACGAATCTGTCCACCAATCAAAAGTAAGAGAACAAACAATGATCTACAAATTCCATCGATCTTAGTACTTCTCCTAAAAGTAGATCTTCACCGTTCGCATAGTCTCACATACCATACATGCTGATATGCTAGTGTTAAATGCAGAATCGATGATTCTCTCGAGTAAAGCATGATGACACACTGAGCGTTCACCTTGAGCACTCCCATAGAACTTTGAAAATGCAAAGGCTATTTTCATCATAAGATAGTTTTGGAAAGAAAAATATTGTCATCCAACCAATTAATACCGTCATTCTACTTTGAAAATCTGCTTAGGCTTCACTTAATATTTCGATCCATCGGATTCTGTATCCAATTCTATCTTAGACCAATACTGTCTGCTTGTTTACATAAATGTTTTCTGTTAATGAATAGTAACAGATACTTTCTAAACGCCAGTTTCAAATCAAACATATATGACGGATTAGCATCCAATATTACTCTACATCTAGTTAAAGATTACATTAAAAAGATTAGTGATTCTTCAGGAATGGTTTAGTTTTTATTATGAGAAAAATAAATAAATTACTATTAATATTTCTCCTTTCAATTCACATAAAATAAGCAGGTAGATATGTTCTTCTTTTTCAATGCAGATCTTTACATCAACATTCCATACAATGCTCGATGGAAATCGAACGGAGTCGTTGTTGCTGGAGGAAATGGTTCAGGCAATTTACCCAACCAACTCTACACTCGTGGTGGTCTCTATGTAGATGATGATCAAACTGTTTATGTCGCTGACTTTACGAATAATCGTATTTGAAAAGACCAACACAGATGATTGTCGACAACGAAACAGACAGTCTCATTATCTGTGATTATGAGAATCAACGAGTGATGACATGATCTCTTAGAAGCGGTATAACAAACGGAGAAATAATTATTAATAGTATTAGATGTTTTAGTTTGACGATGGACAATGAGAGATTTCTCTACGTCACCGACGTCGAAAAACATGAAGTGAGACGATATAAAATAGGAGAGACACAAGGAACAGTTGTGTTGGGTGAAAATGGACAAGGTATGAGTCTCAAGCAATTCAATGAGCCCCATAGCGTCTTTGCCGATCGAGATTAGTCGGTGTATGTGTCAAATATTGTTAATCATCGTGTGATGAAATGGGTGAAGGGTGCGAATGAAGGGATTATTGTGGCAGATTGGGAGAATCATCGAGTGATGCGCTGGAGTAAAGGAATGGCACAAGGAGATGTTATTGTTGGCAGATATGAGGGCGGAAACTAAGCAAATCAATTGAATGGTCCTGTGGATTTGTTGTTGAAAAAGTTTAATTTATTTTCAGTTAATAAAAAATGAATACTCAAGAGAAAAATATATTTGATATTCGCGTGCGCGCGTCCAGTGAACCACCTCTAGTGACGAAAGTGGCAGCCGTTGTGGCCACAACTCCATACCCATATGAATAAGCATCGTATGAACTTGTTGCCACTGTCATTAGTTAGATTTTCTGATCGGGCGTACATCGTTAATCATGTTATTGTTCTTTTCTGTGCACGGTCATAAATTGTGGCATAGTTTGAGAATCATTTAATTGCATACAAATAGAAATCAGAGAAAAATTTTAGAATTCTGAAGTATATTGCAAATTTTGATGATGCTCAATTTCAGCTTTTGTTCTTGACAATATAAAATATACAACAAAACTATTATAATACACATTGCCCTTGACCCATATTTCTGCTTGTTGTATATCATTCTATGCACACACAATCAAGTGTATTAATTAATTCTTTCAGTCCCAAATTATTTTTTGCTGGATTTAATTTGCGCAAACATATGATTCATTCAGCATAAGTTTTATTGAATTTTGTTATAGTCGCATAAGAATTTTCTTGTCTAAAGTTTATTAATTGTAAAACTCATACAAGTTCTTCATGAAACGATCAAAAACAATTTTTATTTTCTACGTATACTTTTTTAAAGAAAACTTCAGAATATTCCAGCAATTTCTTAAAAGGATTAAAACATAAATGAATATCAAAAGTATTTAAATCAGATAGACCTATATTCTAATTATAACTTCTATTTACTATTCCTCAACTTTGATAGATTATTTGCAAACGAATAACTTCGACAATACCGACGATTAATGATATTCCAACAGATCGTGAAAGACATGGCTAAATACTAGTTGAAATATTACATCCAACAGCTTTTGTCTCTTATTTAGTTTTACATTAAAAAAATGTAGATCAGATGGTCTTACATTTATAGCTACAAAATTTTTTCCTAATAATGATAAACTATTAACTAAAAAAGTTTTAATATCTAGACTATAATAAACGTATCTTGTTTTATTGAAAGAATTTGTAATTAACAATGAAGAGAAAGAAAACAATATACATTTCATTTGATTGATTCGTGCAAATAAAAATACTTGTTTCCACACCGACCCTCGACTTCTTTCAAATATTCAATATTTTACTCTCGACGATCTCGATGAATTAACATGATAAATAAACGACTGAGAAAGTCAGATGTGAATTGAAGACAAAAAGTATTTGAAGATTGTATGTACCAAATTAGCAGTCATTCGTCAATATACATCATCTAGTCCATAGATAGTCAATTTTGCTAGAGATTTACCCGGCACTCTCTCAAGATGCATATAAAATGAATTCGACAGAATATAATTCAATTGATTGTTCTTCATGTATCAAATCTTCGCAGAATTGAATAACATCTTTCAATTTTATTCGTCTGAACTGAATTGATGCATCAACCAAGTACAATAATTCTTATTGATTATTGTCAATTTTTCTCTCAAGCTTAATTAAAAATAAATCATTTTCCAACTATGAAAATCATCGACTTGAGCAGACATTTTCCCATAACGAGATAAACATAATTCTTGTCAAAAACAATCTTCACATAAGATATTGTATTCCTAGAAATAAACGATAATTATCAATTTGAAATTCGATTAATAGTTTTTGATAGAATCATTTTCTGGTTGTATTTTTCATGGTGAATATATATCAAATTATCAATAACAAAATCAGCTAACCAAAGAGACCTTTTGTAAAAAAATCTTTTTTAATCCCATAAGTATATTATTGCTAATTGACATAAACATTATTTCTACCATTTTAGATTATAAACATTCAATAGAATTTAGAAGTCTTGTCACAATGAGATAATTCATTGATAATTAAACTCGCTCAATTTCAATCAATGATTTATAAACTTCTAAGACTACTTATTTTTTGATCAATCGTCGAAATAGTTTTACATATAAATCAAAATGAAATTTTAATGATTATCATGAGAAAGATTCTTTTACTTTTGTGTTTTGATCAATCAAAAATTAACGCCTATTTGGAAGTTATTAACAAATCACAATGGATGAGGTATGCAAAATTGAGATAATAAAAGAAACATTAAATAAGCATTCTTTGATATAACTCCAATAGAACTCTACGCGATGAATCATCCTAATAAACCAAACGTCAGTAGGGGTGGGAATAATACCAGTGATTGATAAATTCCCATATAGTCATTCTTAATGTTCCATCGATCAAAGTCGTATATTACTCTTTCACATCATAACGTAGAACGAAAGAAGAGAACAATATAATATATGATCGACCATCATTAAGCCAAAAAAAAAGATCGAATGGACTAATACCGACAGTGATGTCTGTATAGTTCCGTTTTTGACAAGAATGCATTCTTATTCGAGAGTGATTTTGCTTTTGATGTGTATAGAATATAAAACAAGCAACTTATCTATTTTTATATGAATTGGTAATGTGATCATCATCTTCCTTGTAACCAAAATGTCATTGAGATAAGATTTTTATTGAAAAAAGAAAAGAAAATGCTTTCATATCTTTCTACATTGTCATTAAAACATGTTACACTACTCGTCGTTTTTCGTTCTTCTCACTTGCATTGGTGTCGTATACAACGCGGATAAAATAGTTAATCTGACCATTGAATCAAAAACTGATGCCCTTATTTATTTAAATTATTACGGCTATAATCAATGTGGTGATTCGACTGGTGTACAATGTTCTATCAGTCTTTCGAGTTTGTTAAAAGATTTTCAACGACGATTCCGATTGAATATTACCGGCATTCTCGACAATGCCACCAAACAACTGATGAGTCGACCACGTTGTGGTAATAAAGATCCACCGGTCCGTATATCGAAACAATCAGCTGCATCATTGGGACAGAAATGGTCACGTTCAGCGTTGACATGGTCATTGAGGAATTATGCACCGTATATTCATCCAGCAGAATCGCAACGCGCCATGCACCAAGCATTCGAACTTTGGTCCCGGTATATCCCGTTGACATTCACGCAAGTCTGTCCAGATTGTTCGCCAAATCTCGTCATCGATTTTGGTCACACATATCACGGGGATAACTATCCTTTCGATGGGCGGGGTGGAAGACTAGCACATGCCTTTTTTCCTGAAGATGGTCGAATACATTTCGACATGGAAGTGCCATGGACAGTCAGGTAAATTTCATTTCTTGCCTGTGGATCACTGTCTTTTTGCAGTGTACTATCTCAGTAAAAATGCTTATTCTTTTCTTATACAGTTATGATAGATTTGACATCAATCTGTATGTCGTTGCTGTCCATGAGATTGGCCATGCCCTCGGCTTGGATCACCAGTATGAAAAATCCTCAATAATGTACCCTCACTATCAATTGATGAAACAAAAGCATATGTTACCACAATTCGATCAGATTTTAATTCAGCAACTGTATGGATCGCCTCGGAAGACATCTACACGAGCTACAACGATGAGAACCACTCAACTGAGATTCACACCAAGAACTACAACAAGAGCTACAACAAGATCAACAACAAGAGCTACAACAAGAACTACAACAAAAGCCACAACAAGAACAACAACAAAAACCACAAGGAAAACCACAGCAAGAACTACAACAAGAACGACTACTCAATCTACTAAGATTATTCTATCAACAAACCGTTTCTCTTGTCGACAATTTATCGATGCAGCATTCGATTTTCCGGACAACAGCTTTCATGTGTTGGATACTGGATTGTTACGACGTTATTTACCTCATAAACAAAGTTGGGATACACATGTTACACGCTTCCAACACCTTTATCATCATTTACCGAACCGAATTGTTGGTGGTGCCTATGATTTTATTACCAACGAAGCCTTTATTTTTACTAGTACACATGTCTATCGATACCGAATACAGTTAGCTTCCTATCTAGTCGAGTATCAGCGTGACGATCTTCTGCCGGCTCATTTACAAGGTGTCATTGTCGGCGCCATTTACTATCAAGATGAAATCTATATCATCAAAGCAAAGAGCTTACAATTGTTTGATATTAACAATTTGCAGAGAAAATCAATCGAAAAAAAACTCAGCGATGAATTTCCAAACCTTTCTGGTTTGGTTAAAACAGCATTTACTTCTGATTATTGGCATTATTTTTTCACTAGTGATCGATTACTTTATACCTGGGATGAACAACTCAATCGTTGGAAAACATTTGCAAAACCAATGGAAACCAATTGGTTTGCATGTCTGAATAATACTATGATGACTCGACTAAATGGAAAATAAATCACATGTTTTTGGTGTACTTTTCTAGAATAAAGACTCGAAAAGTTATGTATAAGACAAGAAATGTGAAATATTTTTTAGATAATAACAAGTGAAATAGAAGAAATTCCCGGCTTTTAATAGACTGTTTTCTCAAGTTAGACTGAAGGATTTAGAATCATTCTATTGAATTAATTTATTCATAGGTAACATGACAAAACATTATTCGAGTATTTAAGAAACAAGATTGACTTTGCAAAATTTATTCAAAATAAAACAAAAACAGAATGAAGAATATTCTTTTTCTATTCAGCACTTTCGCTTTATTTTTTATATTTTGTTCGGGTCGTCAAATATCATCATTAGATTAAGAATGGAAATTATTCAAAAATCTTCATCAAAAACAATACAATTCAATCCATGATGAACAACTTCGGTAAGAATATTTACGAAATTTAAATTAACAATACAATTTATTTCTCTTTTCAGACGAAAAAATTTAGGAAGAAAATATTCAAATGATTCAAAAACATAATTTCGCAGCTGATTTAGGTCTTCATACATTTACAATGAAAGTTAATCAATTTGCTGATCTTGTTTGTTTCTTCTATTATCTTCTTTAAATTCTATAATTCATTTCATTTCAATTTATCCTAGACACGAGCTGAATTTGTTAAACTAATGAATGGATTGAAAATCAATTCAGAAAAGAAATCAAATCAAAAACTTCATATCACATCAAATACAAAACTTCCAGCATCTGTTGGTAGAAGAATATATCATAATTTCATATGAATAAATTCTTTATTGATATTATAATTTAGATTGACGTAAAAAAGGATATGTTACACCTGTAAAAGATCAAAAACAATGTGGTTCATGTTGGGCATTTTCCACTACTGGCACATTGGAAGGACAAATTGCTAAAAAAACACGAAAACTTATTGCATTATCTGAACAACAACTTGTTGATTGCACAACAGATTATGGAAATATGGGTTGTAATGGAGGTTTTATGGATAATGCATATAAATATCTTCTAAATCATCATGGAATTGAGTCAAATGCAAGTTATTCTTATGAAGGTATTATGGAAAAATGTCGATAGAATGTTAAAAATGTTGTAGCTAATGTTATAATAAGTTTAATATTTTTATCAAGTTTAAATAGAAAATGTTTTTTTTTTGAAGAGTTATGTTGATATTAGACCTGGATCAGAAGCTGATCTTCAAGATGCACTTGCAACAATTGGTCCAATTGCAGTTGCAATGGATGCAAGTCATGGATCATTTCAATTTTATTCCTCTGGTGTTTATTCAGAAAAAGAATGCTCATCAACTGCAATAGATTTTTCACTTTTAGCTGTCGGATATGGTATAACAACAGATAATGTAGAATATTATATATTGAAAAATCAATGGACACACAATGGGGTATGGATGGTTATGCTTTAGTGGCAAGAAATAAAAATAATCAATGTGGAATTGCAACATTAGCTAGTTATGCATTAATTTAAACGAATAAAAAGAGAAATTTTTATTTTATATAAGAATAATGTATATTCAGTACGTACTTCAATAAATCATTATGTTTCGGTATTGTTCGAACGTTTTGAACTATTTTTCCTCGCTCAACCTGTGTTGATTCATCGTCTATTTTCAGTTTGTGAACTTATTCAGTATCGACTGGATTTGCACGAGACATAAATTTTATACAAATTATCAAGTGAACCTCAATTCGATGACTAACATGTCGGAGCTGGATGGAACCGATTGGATTCCGATTGTCCATCTTTGACATGAGTACTTTAAAAAATGAATTTTCCAAAAATTCCTTGAAGATATTTTATTGAACATATACCTTCGGAGCATGCTCATTCTATTTGAATGAGAAATTAGTTTTATAGGGGCTGGTATGAATATTCAAACGAAATTAAAATAACCAGATAGGTTTGCTAGATCTACCTATCAGTACTGTAGTGGGAGGTATAGAAGTACCGCGATAAGAAGAAATTTTGAGTTAGTACCGATTTTAGACCTTTTCCAGAATCAGTTTTCAATGCTGAAACTGAAAACAATATTTTCTAAAAGTTCCAAGAAAAAAAAGCAGTGCTTTTTGCATATTCTGTCAAAAAAACTGGTTTTGAAGAAAACGGAAGTTTTTCAAGTTTTTTTGTGATTTTTCACTAGAAAACAGCTTTAAAAAAGGCTAAAACGTAGTTCATCGTCATCAGCAACTCACGCCCTATCGGTTCATATACGAAAAAAGCAAAAATAAATTTCACTCAAATTTTGC
The DNA here is from genome assembly GCA_022393335.1 of Macrotrachela quadricornifera. NCBI lineage: Eukaryota > Metazoa > Rotifera > Eurotatoria > Philodinida > Philodinidae > Macrotrachela > Macrotrachela quadricornifera. Next base: position 421,087 of record JAJEKB010021185.1, read on the forward strand.
ATTGCCTGCACCTCGCATCAATAACCTTTATTTTAACATCAAAAAAGAAATTTCAAAAACAATTTTACGAACAACTAGATGAATACCTTACATCATTACACGTTAAATTTCATATTTCACATCGTGTTGCCTACGGGTTTGTCATACAGCCTACACGATTGAACTTTTATATTGTGAATCACAAAAAAAATTGAAGCGATGTACGATGTTTCTAAACGTATTTATGTTGTAGCAGCTCACGCAGTATGTGATAAATGTCTACATAGTTTATTGATGGATTATAGCTCATATAACAGACGTCTTCTAGAAAACTTTATCAAAATATTATATTTACTATGTCAGAAAAGATGTAAAAAAATATATGGAATCGAAACTAAACTTAGATCTATTCTGCTTCTTTTTGGTATTTTTTGTTAAGGTTGTTAGAATAGGTAATTTTTTATCAGTTAGCCAAAGTTAAGATTTAGACATTGTAATATTTATTAACAAGAGAACTGTATCAATACATAGCAATATGTTTAAAGCATACTACTGGTCGATAATTGAAACATCTAAGTGATTCATTATCCTATCTTATATACATGTACATGACTTATTGCAGAAAATTACTGTCCTTATTGGTTTACTTATTTCAAATATAAATCTGTTTATCATTCTTGTTCTGAATACATAGAATGTGCTACTATAGATCAGATTCAAACTAAATATCTCGTGTAAAAAACCGTATGACAATAAATTGTCGGAAAAAAAACACATTGATCATCTATTCTAAAGATTAACATTGACTTATATTCAAAAAAGAAATATTACTTTATCAGGTTTTAAAACATAATTAGATTTCAATAGAATACCCTAATCGACTTAACAACTTCATAAATTAAAAACTACTAATTTTTCTTTATTTCATTCCATTTAATTTAGTTCATAATAAAAGCATTTTAAAACTATGTTTGATTCTGTCTGAACAATAAACATTACTATGAACAAAGTTAAATAAAAATATTAACCAAAGATATTTGAATTTCATCCTAATCAAAGAAGAGAATCAACAGATAGCACAGAAAATCTACACAATAAAATTAACATTGAGGAAAAATCTCAAAGAAGTTGATTTCTTTTGACAAAAACTCGATTTGAATATTTATATATATTCTGATAGTCCTTGTAATAAGCTATATGGTAGCATCATTTTTTTTCCTATGCATTTTCTCTGAGTTCTCATATCTAAGAAATATGAATAAAAAAATTGTTTGTCATTTTTCTCGAACTCAATTGTTTTGAGCATAGTATCATCATTTATCGTATTGTTCTTTTTATTTTTTCTTTCATTTGCATGATGATAACGTTTGGTATGATATGTATCAATGTAAGTATGATTTTAAGGGGTGGAATATTATCTTGTTTACCATTTTTTTT
>JAJEKB010021185.1:422902-452781 GCA_022393335.1 Macrotrachela quadricornifera
TTTTTTTTCTTTTTCATTTGGTCTTTGTTGCTTACGTTTAGATCCACTTGGTATGATAATCAATAGTGTCACATTCGTCAATTCAGCTTCTTAAGATGTTGCCAATTTCTATCACTAACTATCATGATTATTTTGTTGCATTATGTTATATTCAAAAAGACATTCATGTTCAATGCGATTTTGCATCATTTTTTGAATTATTTTATCTTTGTCATCACATCACCGATTCTTGTCTTTGCTTCACATTGCTTATTAATATAGATGAACATTTTGTTTATAATTAATAAATGATTAACTATCCTTAGTCAATTCTTCCCAATAAAATTCCTGGAAGAGTCTCTCTCATGCATTCCCAAAGATTTCGTTGAGAAAAGTCGACTAGGATAATATTTTATTTCAATAATATATACACAAAAAAGAAGAACATGTCTTATTCTCAAGATGCAAAAAGACGAGTATTTACAACACAATAATAGTAACAATACAATAGCATCTACTGTATGTGCGTTCGATTATTTCTAATAGTTTTCATATTCAATATCTCGGGTTCAATACGTCTTACTTGTCTTCTTAAATGTAAGATGCTCGTCAATTTGGTTCGAAGCTCAGGTAATGAGATGACACAAACAAACGGTAATAGAAGCGTCACATAATAGGTGAGAAATCCTGTATAATCATACACATCATCATTTATGTCATATGGTAAACCGCACAAATTTATAAGTGTTGTTGGTGCTGTTGGAAAATAGAATATAAGATAAAGAAATGAAATAGATAGTAGTTGAATTGTCATCTTTCGATGTTTTCGCCATTGGATTGGTTGATGTACACGATATTTTTGCCATAAAATACGCACAAGTAAAGCAATACTAAATGTAACAATTATTAGAACAGGCATTATTTCATGAAATATCATGTCCCAGATAGCCAATACATAAATTTCTCTTACACAAAGATAAACACATATTGTGTTAGTGGTATCAAAAAATAAATTCTCACATGGTGGAAAAAAATCTAATACAATATTAAAGGTAAGAGAATATAGAAGAAGTAAAATAATAGGAAGATAATGAACGAAAATACGTTTCGTTTTTGTTGATACCCATTTATCATGAAAAATAAGAATATGTCTTTCAGTTGTACTCCAAGCAAAGAGTACTGATTGTGTTACATAAAGTCCCCAATCCATAAATGCCCAGATAACACAAAATATAGGTGATCTATACCATATATCATCATATCGATATAAATGGATAAGCCATGAATAAAGTGTCACCTCACAAACAAGACCAAGGATAAGAACAACAAGAATGACATGATTATTAAGTCCATGACGTAAAGTTCGATCAAAGAGAAGATGATAAAGAACAAATAATGAACAGATAATAGATGGAATAAGAAAAACAAGCAATAACCAAAATTTTACTGTATTAGATATCATAGTAATAAGATATTAATAAATTCTAGAGCTTTAAAATCTTATTTTTATTAGATATTTTACAGAAGAAGAAAGAATTAAAAAATGTATTTTTTAATGACATGTTTTTTACATCCTAACTCATTTCATTAATAAAAAAAACATGAACGTCATATCCCTTTATTGGCAGTCTATTAAACAAAATAAAATTTTTTCATCATAAATAATCAAAGTGATAAAATGGCGTAAAAGCATATTCAATATAATTATTACAGTCGAATGATTAACAAAAACGATAATTATTCTTTTATAGAGATGTGACAATATTGCATGACAACAGAAAATATCTTTTATTTATTCACTTATTTTTAACATACTTTTTTGAGAGAGAGAAAAATGTTTAGTTAAATGAAGAGAATTTTATGGAACTCTTGAGCATAATATCAATCAGAAGTTAATTAATGATTCCGTTTAGTTATGTTTAGAGTAAAAAGAACAACCAGTTCTAATATTATATTTTGGTGACTTATCCTACAATAAATAATTATTTCATTTCAAGCTTTTCCCCTCATACATAAGGCACTACAAAAATTTTTTTTACCCGCTTCTTCTAAAAGACTTTATTTGAGTTGAAAGATTTCTTTGTAATGCTTAGACATATTTTAATTATGTGCTATCTATTTCATATAAATAGTATTCAAAACAAGCAAGTTTCGATGCTATTACGAAAAGTACTCCACAGAATTTGGCTTGTTTTTGAAAATAAAAAGTACACAACTAAATAATTTGTTCTTTCCAAATTGTAGAGCTTTGCACGTTGCATCTCGTGGTGTAACGGGTGGCCACATTAAATGGATCTCTCAGTATTTTGCATTTTTTTCATTTATAATTTGGCATAAACAAAAACATTTTTGTCTATAGAAAGATTCCTTGTCAAATTCTCTACAAAATATACAGATTTTTTTATTTCAAATAGCTTTCATTATTTTCTAACATGCGATATAGTCGATTTGTGCTGGAAACACAACTTTTGAACACAAAGCTTATAATGCATTGGTCTATGAGAAGTGAATAAAAACAGACACAAACTATTTAGAAAAGTTTTCTTTCATACGAAAGTTTTTGTAGAGCTGTCTACGCTGATTGTTTTGGTAAAAAGAACTTTTGAATTTCATTGATAAATGACGATGTTATATTCGATATACTAAACAACCTTCAAATGCAATTTTTTCTGGTCAGTAAGCATGAAAAGTCAATTAGTATATCTCAAAATGATTATATCGTGGAGATATATGAGATAATAAGTTTTGTAGAGCAAATTTTCATCTACAAAACCCACTGAGTTACATTTCCTCATATTACAGTAGGTTAGAAAATAATGAAAGCTATTTGAAATGAAAAAATCTGTATATTTTGTATAGAATTTGACAAGGAATCTTTCTATAAAAAAAATGTTTTTGTTCATGCCAAATTATAGTATTTTACTTACTGATAACTTTGCGAAATTTCTACAGTCAAAATTTAAGACATTGTTAGTTAGTCTTTTATTTCAAAAACATTTCATAAAAGCTTATTCTTTAGAATTTCGATAAATATTCTTCTCATATAGTAATGAACCTTGATTTTGCGTTCATTTTGCAGTTCTCTATTAAGACAAAATTATAGTTTTTAACAATGTATTGTTAGTTGTACACGCCTTTGTTATTGACAATCATTCATTATCATGAATTATTAATTTGAAATGTACATAACTTTGATGATCTTTCTATGTCATCTATGTACTTCATTTTTTTAGTGGTAATGATATCAAATCAATCATTCTGTTTCAAGCAATCTTCAACAGACATTATGTCTTCTCTTTTATGGAACTAATCGACAAAACTACATATCAATTCTGAAAGGATTAAATCAAATAATAAAGTTAAATAGACATGTTAGTCAAAGAAGGTTCTAATATCCATACAATTTGGATCGAATAACATTATGTAAACCCAAAGCGGAAATCGTTTCACACCAATATTCTGACAAATCTGCGATGCAGTGATAAAATTAAAAAAATATTGTTCTCCTAAAATATGCTGAAGATTTAGAAAAATGAGAATAAAATTCATTATCAATGTCCATATTTCTAAAATATTTTCTAGTTTGGAATAGAAAAGAGTTCGTTGATTAAACATTACCAATAGAATATATTTGAATAGAGATTCAATACAAAATGATATAAAACCCATAAGCATTATTATAAACGTTTCATTTATGGTTTTTGAAGCAAGTAATTTTAAAATACCACCAACCACAATCACGCTGATACATCTAACAATCAGATCTCGAAATGTATGTTTCTTGTTGAGTTTTTTTGTAACTGATTTAATATTGTTAATATATTTCTGATTTATTGGATCTTTAGCAGATGCTAAACGGTAGCATTTCAGTTCTATTTCCCAGAGGATTGGGTGATTATAAATTTGATAATAATCGCCATATAAATTTAATATACTAGCTTCTTCGATTGAATCAATTTTTGTGGAGTGTGTTGCTATTTCTAATTCGCGTGGTGCTTCCAAAATATTTCGTGTCATTATATGAATTTGAGCGATTTTTTGGTGTGATAGAGACATGTATTTCATAGCAATGTTACAATCTTGAAAATTAATATGACCTTGACGAAAATTTTCAATGAATGTTTGAATATTTTCTCTGGTAATGTATCGTTGACTAATTAAATATCTGAAACATAACTTATCAATATTTTTAAAATAATCAATTGCTGAAGCATATTGACCTTTTTTTATACATACTAATCCAAGAGCATAATAAGCTTCCCAAACATCCCAAAGATTGCCTATTTGTTCCTCGATGAATAATCTGTAATAACGTTCAGCTTTATCATAATCATGTAATGTATCACAAAGAAAATTTGCTAATACTAAAAGAACGGGCTTGTTTTTCATTTCATTATAAATTTCTTGTTGTGAATCATCATCAGTCGTTGTTAATATTAATTTAATATACCATAATTTCCGTTCTATGGAATATTGAATTGAATCAATTCGAAATATAGTTCCCATTGATAATAATACTTCATCTTCATCATTAACATAACTTTCTTGACTAATATTTGCAAATGGTTTTGTCATTATATATAAATCAATAATATATAAAAATACAATTGATTGAATATTTGAATAAGGTTCTTTTTCACCAGCAAAAAAGTATGCAACTTCGATATTTGTTGTTGTTGATAGAAATGTATTTGATGAATAAAGTTTTCCAATATTTTTGTTAAGTTCATTAAATTCATCATTTGGCACTTGTTGTCCTGTATAAAGAATAATTGTTCTTGTTGTCGTTCTTAACGATTGGATATAATTCTGATGTAAACATTTTAAACGATTATAAAGATCTCTTATGCAATAACGAAATGTATAAATTAAATCAATATTTTCTGTTCTGCAAGCTTTATTTAATAATCGATAAAAAAAACAATCGTGTGTATACCACTATAGAACTTGATCATTTGAATATGTCTCTCGAAAATCATTTATTAATTCTAATTGTATATGATCGTTTTTATAATGTAAAGAACATTCTTCAATCATTTCAATTTTTTCTAAATAATTTGATGGAAGACAAATTAAAAGCTCAGTGAGAAAATAAAATTTGTCTTTTCTTAAACTTCATAGTGACATTTCTTTTGTCTTATCCATATCCAAAATGATTGTTGAATATTAGTTATCATATCTTGTGATATTTGTTGAATAAATTCATTATTATCTATAAAATAGAATATTTCTCGACGTGGTAACTAATATTGTTCATAATTATTATTGCAATCAAGAATAAAAATCGATTGAAGAAGTGTTATAAATAATGCATATTTATCCCAATGCATTCGATCAAAAAAATCCGTGCAGGACGATACAACAATTAAAATAACAGATAATTGGAGTTTTCGTTCTTTCAATGATACAATATAATCGAAACATAAATCACATCTAGTAAAATATTTATCTGTGCAACTAAATTTCAAAAAATCTTGTTTTGTCAATTCTGATGAAAAATCAAGAAAGACAAGATGATATTTTCTTGTTAATTTAGACAAGTCATCTAAAAGAATTTTTCTATCACCATAATAATAAATTTGCTGTTTATTTTTAAGATCTTTACCAGCTGGTGCTTTCAAGAAATACATTACATTAGCTTCGGTCGTTTTTGTATCCAAGATATAGATATACATAATTGATGATTTTGTTAATAGTATACGATGCCAAAAATCTTTTAATTTTTTGTTTCCTTCATTTCTTGTTCCCTTCCAATCAAGAGACAGTCTAGAATATTTAACTATCATCATTCAAAAACTAAATATCAATGTTTATGCTTTTCAATGATATTTCTCATAGATTTGTAAAAAGTATTGATATGAATACAAAATGTACTCTTAATATAATTACGATCTTTCCTATCTATTAAAATAAAAATTTTCAATTTGTACTTTCTTGGCATTCATTTTGATAAAATATCTTATACTCGTATTTATCATCATCTGACAATATAATCTTTAAAGATGTCGAATTTTTGTTCCTGTTTCGGTCACTTTTGATCTAAATTTTTCAGATGAAATTATAAAGGTAAATAATGTGGTTCAAGAGATTCTAAATGTACAAAGTAAAAGCCTAACTATTCTATAATCTTAAATTCAGATAATTGTAATCTATGAAGTTGCAATCAATGAATCCCTTTCAACAATAAGATGAACATCATTTAAACGCATGCAAAATCACGTATTAAATAAAAATAGAATTGAAACATATATAAATTTTTAATTTACCTCCGATTCGATTGAATACCAGATGCAATCAAAATAATCTTCTCATTTTGAAATATAATCACAACATTTTTCCAAATTAAAAAATACTTCAACAGTGTTATTAACTATTTCCTTTAATTTTGAAATAGCTTTCGCTTGATTACAATCTACATCATACCATATGATGATATAATCATCGAAATTATTGCCCATCTCATCGAAACCAGCAATTGTCGAATTATCACCATAGTTTGTTATTGAAAGATGTTCTGATTGCATTATTGGCTAAAACGTGCTCTGTTCTTCTTTTTTCTAATAAATAGTTTATGTAACTCTGAAAAATAAAACGATCAAAAAATAGACATCATTTATTGGATGAATGATCGTAAAATACATTCAATATAAAATGTTAGTTTCATGATAGAAATATGTCACGCTTTGTTTTATCAGTTTGATAGGCATATACCATTTATTTCTTATCCTTCTTCCTATCGTGTCTAGGGGGAAAAAGCGGATCCTGTGGATTCTAGTGGATCCTAGTGGATCCTGGTGGATCCTGTGGATCCTAGGATCCATCAGGGTTCGCTTTTTCCCCCTTGATGAAAACCTTATGATAACCGATAAAATAATAAAAATATTCGATGTTTGGTCTAAGTTGAACCTCGTATGTCTTACAGAAATTACATCTTGTCCTTGTTGCTTTTGCTAAAATATGTGTTTGATCGGAAATTTGAAGGTTACATCATGATAATTTTATTTAGAATTCTTTTCAGAACAAAGTCTCTCATGAAAAATTTCTTCTTTACTGAAAAATAAGTGGTACATACATATGTGTCACCGTCTTCAAAGGGTTAAATTTTTGTAAAGCCAATAATCTTTGTATAGTCTAAAAATACTATTTTTCTTGAGTTTTTTGGAAAGAAAAATGTTTTCATATTTGAATCAGAAAAAATTACTTTATACTTTTACCATTAAAGACAACCACGCCTGCAACAGCTATTTCAAAATGATGTTTTGTACCAACAGTGGATAAATCTTTTGAGTTGATTACATTCATACAGGAATTAGACTTTCGCGCACTAAAAAACTTTTGTTAATTCTTTAAAATTTTTTTTAATAAAAGCAGCCGTTGAAACTCAAATTTTTGTCAAGAAGGGATATACCTATGACCCAAAAATTGGCAATTCTATAGAATTCGAGACTAAAAAAAATTTAGATATCCTAAGCAATCAAGAAATTCAAGAAATCCAAGGAAATTCGAGCAATTCTAGCAGTTGAATAGAATTCATTAGTAGTCTACACCTCACTGCTATCATATAGCGCTCTTAACTTCAGAAATATCTGTGCCAATGTAGTATTCTAGCTTTTTATGCTACTGAATTGAATTCTGGTTTTGAGCAGTGAGAGTGAAATTAGAGATATCATAATTGTAACCGATAGTAGTGCAGTTTTTGTCTTTCATGGCGATCGATATAGTTTCGAGAAAACAAAGTCAAAGTGATTTTAAATAATTTTTCGATATGAACTGTGTTGATAGTTAGTGAAATGAATGAATATTTTGAATACATTTATAGTTCACAAGAGTCAGACACCTGAACAGTATGCAAAAGTATAGAGTTTATTTGAAGAATGAATAGGGTAATATTGATATCTCAATATAATGCTGATGGTAGTACCAATGCATTTAAGAAGTAGAAGGTTCGAGATGATTTACAAAAGTCTTTGTGTTAATAATTATAGCTTTTCTCCACAATGTAGTATCGTGCAAATGTTTAAATAAATGATTTCATAGATGAGTAAATTGTGGAAGGGATACAGAAAAGTTTCTATAGAACAGACAGTTTACTTACCATCCATTATATATTTGAAATTCAATATTATAAAAAATAAAAACATGTCGTATGATTGTTCTGAATCTATCTATTACATTTGTAAACTCATTCTCATTCTCAAAACTATGCGAAGATAAATGTACGTCATATAATCAAAAACGATAAACTGTTATAGCAAGTTATTTTTTTGCGATGTTCTCAACGAGCTGGAAGACGTTTTAGAAATTTAAGCTCTACTTGTTTAATATAGAGAGCCGAATATCGTTTTTATTTTTAATGTAACGGAGATGTTGGTTCGAAGAAGAAATACAGCTTTTGATACATTTTCTAGGCATAATCAATATATTTGTGTATTTTAGAAAAAAATATTAAAAGAACTTTCTAAAGTATATAGGCATGCTAAAAAATCAACATATATTATAAGTTTTAGGGCTTTTCAATCAATATTCATTGTTTAGTCTGGTAGGTACTTTATTCTTTCGCTGTTTTATTTTTATTCTTCTTTAAGCCCATTATGTTCTCTATTTATTATTTTGCTCGTTGTCTTTCGTTTACCATTTGCTTTTGACAAATTCAGAGCAACCTTCATTTCAATACGCTATTCTGTTTGATTAAATAGCACTGAGAATGAAATTTATTCTTTTGTTTTTTACAAGGCACATTTACATTCAACTCAAAAAAAAATGTTCAGAATGTCATATACGTAAATATTTATAAACACCAGTAGGACTTACACTAGTCACATATAAATTCATATCGGAGTCGAAGGCAATGCCTGTTGGTTCGCTGAGAGATGGTGTAGTGCCCGCACTACTTCCAATCACCGTTTTATATGTCGATGAACCAGCACAAAACATTTGTACTCGATTGTTTTGATGATCAGTAGTATACACATTGCCATACCAATCAACAGCAATCGATTTTGGCTCATTAAAGTGACTGCTACTAGCAATAGATGTGGTAACAATGGATGCACCAACTGTCCACAGTTCTAGAACTTTGTCTCCCATATCGCTGACATAAACTTTGTCTGATGAACTATTTTGAAATAGAATTCCATATGGTTTAGTAAAAGCACCATTACCAAAAGCGATAGTACCAGTTGTTGAGCCTAAAGTATATTTCATGACTCTTCCATTTTCGGTATCGGTCACAAAGAGATTTAAATTATTATCAACAGCAACACCTGAAGGATTTTTAAGCTCAGTGTTTGAGGAACCACAAGAACCTCCAGCAACTGTAGTAGCCATGGTTGAGGTAGGTGAAAATTTTTGTACGCGACAATTTTCAGTATCAGCGACATACAAATTACCATTTTTATCAAAGGTGAGGCCTAACGGCTTTTTAAACTGGTTTGCACTCTGTCCCTCACTGCCACCAGCAATGGTGATGCCTGTCGTTGCACCGTTCGGCCATTTTTGTATGCGATTGTTTTCAGTATCACAAACGTATACTGTGTCATTGGCATCGACATACACGCATCGCGGCTTTTTCAACTGTTGACTCCCTGATCCTTCCGAACCGTCTCCAGCAACTCTAATGCCTGTTGTATTCCAACGAATACCGTTACCTAAAAAAATATCAATATCAAGCGCATCCAGATATAGAATAACATCTGATGAAAGTCAAAACTTACAAGAATCGAAAGATGTTGTCGAAGTGGTTTTTGCTAAATAAATACAAGAGAAATTATCAGCTATGTATTTAATCTATCTAAATATCTAATCAAGTGTAATATGTTAGATGTTTACTTTCCTTTTAACCCTATTATAAACCATTTTTGTGGTATAATGCACTTCTTTTTTATAATTTCAACATGTTTTTTTCCTAACTCGAACACGTCTGCTTGTAGTCACATAAACTTTAGAAGAAAGTGTAATGTTCCAGTTCGCTGCTTCTTGCACTGTCAGATATCTTTTAGTCAATCACGGAAGTCTAAATTAATTTATCAAGGCTTGTTGTTGGATACGGATTATATTGAGAAAAATCGATAGAATTTCGTCGTGTTCGAGTAAAAAAGACATGACTTATTGTTTGTAATTCACATAGAACAAAGAAAACATCTGCAACTATCTGACGAAAGTAGTTAATAATTTACAGAAATTTTGGATGCGATACGAACTGTTTGGGTTGACATTAACCCATGCAATTTTAACAAAATTTGATCAAAATAAATACATGGGTGATGTGAAATGCACAAGTTAACAGTAAAACGCAGAGAAAAGGAGCAGAGGGATATCAATAAAAGATGCTTCAAAAGTAGTTTATAAGAGTCTTACATCAAACAGTGATCTGTATCTTTCTTACTTTTTCTTATAGATAGGATAATGAGTTTTCTCTAGAACTACAGACATTCAGGATTGATCGACATTTGTCTGAATATCTACATAGGAAAGAAAGCAACTTGGAAGAAGAGAGGCAGTGCATCTATGAGGAAAAAGATTTCAGTAGAATAGCATTCACTGGTAAGCGATAATATTCTATTATAATTGAGCAGTATTTTATTATTTTTTTTTGAAAATTGAACTAACATAAAACTGAAAATTGTAAGTTTTGCATTATTCAATGTAAATCGCATATTAGCCGTATTTTCTTACATATGATCGAGTAGTTTACTCAAAAGCAAACTTATACATGGTTTGTCAAAATGTAACGCTGTTACGTTTTTGGCACATTTTTCTACAGCTATCTCGGAGTGTGTGATAGCTAGAAAGTTGATTAAAATGCCATTCGACGCAATTTATTAAACTCTATTTATACCTTCAAGATAGATTTTTATAAGTGTTAGTCCTTTCTGGGTAGCTAAGCGTTCTATATAAGAATGTGACTGATATATCGACATGAGAACCGATAAACTAAGTGATAGGCTGATCGATGTGTAAGAGTCTACAAGTTGTTCTTAGCTATAAGAGTCAAAACTAAATATACCATTTTGTAGAAATAAAATTCTGCATCAAATGGTACGTCTCTCGGCATTTTTTGAAAAAATTTCTTGGTCAGAAAATGCAAAATACGATTTTTAAAAATATTAAAACTCAGTTTCTGATGCCAAAATCTTTTTTTTTTACAAAATAAATGTCAAATTCGTAATTAACGTTAAAAAATGCGCCCAGTAACCCACTTAGATCTGTTTAATTCGGAAAAAAATTTTTCAAAACTTAATTAGGGAAGTGTCGCGTTACGTGGATAAGACGTATAACCGAAAAAAATTTCCTCGTAATATAAAGATCCGTATATTTTTTTGAAAACCTCCCAGATATGGATCTGAAAAATGAACAACATGTCCTGGACATTTGATTCTCACCGTATTAATAAAGTACAAACGTTTTTATATGTGTGTCTCGTGTTTAATATTGCTAAGAGACATTAATTGAATCTTCAGTTTCGACGCTAAAAATCTCGACTCAATTGAATTGCCTCGGAAGACAAAACAAAAAGAAAAACTAAAGTTATACTTGATGTAGTCGTTTTGGTGGATGTTGTTGTAGCTATATAAAAAATAAGATTGACTATGTTCGAAATTAAAATTCGAAAACCTACAAGTTGTCGTCGGTGTTTTAGTTGTACTAGTGGTTATTACAGTCGTTGTTACGCTTGCCGTTGTACTCGTTACACTTGTCGTTGTTGTGTCAGTTGTCGTGGTCGTTGAAGTTGTGCTGCTCATTGTTATGCTCGTTACACTAGTCGTCGTAGTTGTTGGGCTTGTCGTTGTTGTTTCAGCCGTCACAGTTGTTGAAGTTGTGCTGCTCGTTACACTAGTCGTCGTTGTTGTTTCAGTCATCACAGTTGTTGAAGTTGTGATGCTCGTTGTTGTATCCGTTATACTTGTTGTTCTGGTCGTTACGGTAGTCACTGTAGTTGTTGCACTTGTCGTTGTTGTTTCAGTTGTTGTAGCTGTTGTCACACTGGTTGTTGTGACTGTTGTAGATATTGTTGTTATTGCTGCTATAAATAAAGAGGTAATAATATTACACTTGCGAAATGCATGTATACTTACATGTAGTCACAGATGTCATTGTGGTTGCAGCTAAACAAATTAGAATTAGAATTAAAATAAGGATAACTGAGTTGATTATTTGAAAAGTTTGTAAACATATATATGGTTGAACCGAAATTTTGGAAAGCACTAAAGTTTTGCTGTGCAAAAGAAAAAAAGCAGTACAACAGCGTCAGTTCCCTCGATCCATCTGAAATGTAACATTTGATGAGGATAGACTTGATTTTCGCTCTGAAAATGTTGATTGTCTATGGTGCATTGTATTACGGCTCAATTACGGTATGGAATGATGATGTATCTGTACCGTAATATAGAGATACCTCATATAATTTGTCGTTTAGACGCCATACTTGTGTCATATGGGAGAAATATTTTAGTTTCGTCTTGAAACGCCATTTTAGGATGAATAATTGATAGTTCGTTTTTATTTCTATCAAGTAATATCTCATTCGTCATATTCTGACGACCTGATGAGCTCGTCATCATAAATATATTCTTCTCTTATTTTCATTTTCTAGAAACTGTTTTAAATTAATATAAATATTATGTCGTTAATTTTTTCAAGTCGTTTGACGTATTATTCAACGGCTTTCATGAAACTTTGGAAACTGAATGCTTGTCGCGCTTCATTATGGCTAGATCACCTTATCTCTTAGGTAATTATTAATAGTATAAACTATGTAGTTTTTATAGGTCTATTTCATTGCTCTTTCATTACGGATAAGTAGAACAGCTTGTGTTAGCTCTTTTACTTCGAATCTTTGATAATATTTTTCAAATCTAGATTTTATTTTTCTTATTGCTTAAGAAAAAAGTTATTTTCTTAGTCTGTTTCGAACAATTTCATAGAAGTTTGTCTTGGTTTAATATGTCGCACGTCTAATATTTTCTAGTTGATAATGAAGTTAGTACATATCTAGGCCTATATCAATTCTTATCCATATGTATAAGTGATATTAATGCAAAGACTATGTTATAGAACAAAACTATAACATATCTGCAGATGTTCATATTATAAGCATGATTATATGAGATTTCAAAGTATTGTAGCCATAAAATAACCTTGTAGTCATCTCGAAAACGTGGATAAATGCTATTGTGACATTGGTTCATTATAATGTGTATATAATACCTTGCGACCAGAACACGGTTATCTCATTTTAGTCGTTAATACATCGAATACGATCTGTTTGTGATATTTCATGACCCTCGAGATTCATAATGAAACGATGTATAGTTCATATACGATGATCGAAACAAAACACCATGATAACTATAAAGTTTGAATAAGAAAGAGTTGATTGGATCAAAACTAATATATCTACCCAGGTCGAACAGTCCGGCGCGGAAACGGCCGGGATCCGTGGATTTCCCGTGCGTTCCATCGGAATGCACCGGAAATCGCCGGAACACGGAAGCAGTATTCCCGAAGGAAGGTCGCCGGAATTTTTCCTCTTCTTTCCTGCCGTATCCAGCCGGAAACGAGTGGGAATCTGCGGGAAAAAATCCGATGATTTCCAGCTTGAATCCCATGTCAAGGACGTACGGCAGGAACCGGCAAGATCCCATGGTTTCCCATCTAGTAACCTTTCATGAATGACAGGATATGGATCATATCTCACAGTTTCCTGTCCGGTAACGAATACACTAATCGGATGTATTAAAATCATTCAAGAGTCGGAATCTATGAAATAGTTTTTCAATATTAGCATATCGGTTCATATATTGCTTTGTCCAGACGCACATTATAATGAAATGTCTGATCAATTAACTAATTGTTTTTTGTCTGTCGTAGAGATTATCCTCCAAGAATTTGCTAGTATTTTAATGTGAAAACTCACATGCACAAAAACCAACACAAGATCAGAAGAAAACTTCCCGTTTTCATGCATGAATCAATATCATTTATACATCTTGTACCATCTATACAACAATCATTTACCAGTCGTTATCTTTCATAACCCAATCCAAGCAAAGCGTTATTTGAGTCGCATCATAGTTCCTGCATCAAAATGGAAATGGCGGATTTTCGGGATTGCCAATCGATGAAAAAACGAAAAAATCTAGGAAATCCAAAAGTTCATCAGCAATGCTTTCTTCTCACTGAAGGAATTTCGAGCTGCAATTTTTATCACATGTAGATTCCATGACCCCTAAAACATCCTGGAAGTTACAGTGCAAACGCATGTTTTCCTCTCAACATAATCAATTTTCAAAAAGACCAGATTTCCCCACCATCCTGTCAAAGATGACTATTTGTTGCAATCGCATTATCTTCAGAGGAAAATACCTGTTTGCGTTGAAACTTTTAGGATATCCTAAAATGCACGAGGACTACATCTGGTGAGAACTACAGCTCGAAATTCCTTCATTTACAAGAGGACATGACTGTTGGATTTTTGGATTTTGAAAATACGAAAAATTCAAAAGAAATCCAGAAATATAAAAAAAGTTCGGTAGTTCTAAATTTGGCATTTCTCTTTTTTTTGACCTGCATACTTATCTCCACTGCCCATCTATATTCATACGAAACGATTTTCCTTCAAAGATTCTCATCCTGCTTAACGCAATTACTTAATGAAACACTCATTTAAGAAGAAAATCCACAATACAGGATTTTAAGTTTCCTCATAGGATTTTTTGTCAACTATGCATTCACCGTTTTGTTTTGCAGATGTTCATATATATATATATATATATATAGGGCCATTTTTTTGTTATTTCAGCCATCTTTACAAGCCCCTTCTAAAGTAAGTCTTATTAAAAATTCCGTTCTTTTCTCGCCACACTAATATCTTATATCCAGTTCTATGCCTCAGATATAACTTTTCCCCATACATTGATATTCTAATTAATACACTAAATTAATTAGATACTCATTCTATTGAAAAATCCGCAATACAGGGTTTAAACTATCTCTATAGGATTTTTTTGTCAACTACTTATTCACCATTTTGTTTTGACAGAAGTTCGTCTATATATAGAAATATTTTTTTTTGTCATTTCCACTATCATTACCACTGTTTTCAAGGTAAGTCCTATTAAAGATTTCTTTCTTTTCTCGCCAGCCGCATATCATTTACCCAGTTCTATGCCTAAATAATAACTCTTCCTTATAGATTCCTATTCTAATTAATATAATTAATTAATTAGACACTCTTCCTATTGAGAAATTCAAAATACAAGACTTAAGGTCTCTCATTAGGATTTTTGACAACTATTCATTCACCGTTTTGTTTTGACAGAAGTTAGTCTATATATAGCAGTATTTTCCATCACTTCAACTATCTTGAAAATCGTCTCATCCTTACCCTTGCCCTCAAGGAGAAATTCTATTGAATTACAAGAGAAAATCCTTATAGAAATCCTATTGAAATACAAGGGAAATCCTTGTAGATATCCTATTGAAATACAGTATTTGGATTTGAAATAGGTTGCCGGTTCCGATGATTTCCGGCAGGTTACATTATTGTTTCCGGTCGTTTTCAATCGGATACGATGATGATTTCCTGATGATCCTGAGGGATACGTCTGCGTTCCTTTCGTTTCCGGTGGCCGGAATCTGCAGGGTGTTACCGGTTCCAGTACGGGTAAATTCCGGCGGGAAAACTGCTTCCGACTTCCGTGCATATTTCCGGCGGGTTCCGTTTTAATCCGTGCGGGAAACGGCGGGAAGTCACTGGAATAGACCTAGGTTCCCGTAGGTTCCTGCAGGATCCGGATGACGGAAGCATTGACTTGAGTATACATCTTTTATTATAGTTTCGATAACTAATCTATCTGATATTATTCGTAGGCTACTTGTTTTTTCTAGCTACTTCAGTAATGCATATTGGCCAGTGTTGATAAAGAGATCAGTAGAAAGGATGAAAGAACGACTAGTGTTCCAGGGGACAACATATCGTCGTCCTACCTTCCTTCACATTTTATTTATCTTTCATCATCTATCATGTCTTATTCGACGACATATATTTATAAATAAATATTTGCGCTCTCAACTCGCTTAAATTTTGATGGTTTTATGAAATTAAAAGAATTTTTAATCCAAAAAAATTACTAAAAACCTAGGAGATTTTTTGTCATGTGCTACGTACCTTCATGAATTCCTACAGGATGAAATGAACTAATTCATTCTCTCCAACATGATTACATGGAAAGTTGCTAGTATTCTACAGTTTTCTGGCAGATCTCCCTTGTGTGTCATCTTTCTTCATTCAATCATATATCGATATAATAATTTCTAATATATTGTTTCACATGAAATCAAAATGATTTATCGCTTGAAAGGAGACCAAGATTGGTTCTACGTGAGAATTTCACCAAATCAATTCATTTGCTCAATTTTACAAATACATATATAATAATCTTTATTTAGGGACTGTGAAGACGTGTTTGAAAACTTCAAAATTTCACTAGATTCACTAAAAATTCTACAAAGTTTTTCAAGTGCTCAATCAAACACGAAGATTTAAAATATCCTGCATTCGCGGAAAGTTTTCACAACTCATGTTTACTTCCAGAAAAATTTTTCAAATCGTTGTATCTTATATATGAACATATGAATGATATGAGATATTTGCACTTGTCGCACATTACCACAAGATAATGATACAAGTTTAAACATATATGCCAATACATTTTTTTCAAAATTTTTAAGGAAAACATGCGAGATTATGCATAAATATGTCTCTGCAAATACTCGCATGCAATATTCTGGCGTGTTCATTCAAGATTTATAACCCATATGCAAATGCGAAAGCATTATTTGCGTGTACATATGAGATGATTAGATTTTAATAAATTCTGCCTCCAAATACAGAAAGATCGTTTTTCGAAAAATTATTCAGAGATCGCAGCAGCCTCATATGAAAACCAGAAATCAAGGCACGTTTTTTAAAGAAAAGAAAAGACAGGAAATCAGGATTGACACATGTGTGCCGGAAAAGTACACTCATGCCCTCAGAAAATTCATACTGCTATAGCAGATCAATCAAGAAAAAAGAAGAAATAAACATAAGTTAAACCTAAGAGTTGAGAGTTCTGTGAATCACCGATTATCCTTGTTGGACGGCCATCAACGCATCTTATTAGAAGATCAGACCATGGCATTACTACCACTTTTCTGAAAAAAGCTATTTTCCAAATTTTGTGCTGGTTAAGCAAGAAGTGGATGGTAAATAGCTTTGGCCAAAAAACTCTCCACGATTTGTATAAAAAGTGTTGCAAATTCAGCCAACTTTCTGTAAACATCTAAAGAAGGTTCCAAAGTAATTAAACGTTTTTGAGCTCAGATTTTGCTCACTAATATGAGTCCTTAGATTAGCAGAATATCTAAAAGATTCATTCGCTTATTGAGATTTGACTGAGATGCAGTGTATGTCTTTTTCAAAGCATAAGACTTTTTCGTAGTTATCATAGCAATTTTGTTTTATAATAATTATGAGAAATCATGTTTTGAAAACTTCGCGCTTCGATAAAATCTCAATAAGCTAGTGAAACCTTTAGAAATTTTGCTAAACTAGTGGCTAGGGGTACACCAGCTCCAGCTCAGCTCTGAGCGAAGAGCTGTTCGATTAGCTCAGCTCATTTGAGCGGAACTGTCAGAACAGCTCTTTTGAGCTGTGAGCTGTTTCCCATAACAGAACAAAAATGTTCTGTTTTTAGGAATAGTTTCCCAAAAACAGAACATTTTTGTTCTGTTATGGGAAACAGCTCACAGCTCAAAAGAGCTGTTCTGACAGTTCCGCTCAAATAAGCTGAGCTAATCGAACAGCTCTTCGCTCAGAGCTGAGCTGGAGCACCCCTACTAGTGGCTCTATTAATTAGCAAAATCTGACCTAAAAAACTATTTATCAGTTGAAACCCTTCTTTAGATGTACCTAAAAAATCGTCTGAATGTCCAACATTTTTTATGAAAATGAAGAATTTTTTTACTCGAACTGTTTACTTACATTTTCTACCTAATTAGAACAAAAATTGGAAAAACTTTCTCTAGAAATTATTAGAACCTCTATGGTTTTATTATAGATATTAAGTTCGGTTATGCTATAAGCGGCTTTTCAAGGTACTAAACCTTAGCATCTATTGAAATCTATTCCCAGTGTCAGCTGAAGATGAGCGCACTTTGAATTTGCTCTTGTTCTTTATTTTTCCAAATAGGATCATCGTCGTCTCGTCTTCGCATATCAACTTAATTAACCTTTCGCTGATGTTGTGAGGTTCAAGCAGAGCCATTCCGTGTTTTTGGTTTGTTTTTTATTTCAGTAGGACTATGACTTCTTTATCGATCTACTACTTTTGGTAACTCTATGCCACGCTATAACGAAAAACACGGGATTTTGTTTCATCCCATAACATTTGCAGAAAACTGCTGGACAGTTATTAAAGTCGGAAAATGAAGACACCGACGGGGAGTTAAAGTTCTGTATCTCTTTCTTTCGACTTGTGCAGTTGCTCTTCTAACAATAATCATCCGGCCATGAAAATCGATGATTCACTCGATTTTTCACTTGTATATCAACTTGCATTTGTTGATTCTTTTTTTTCTTGCTTGATGATGGCACTAGATCATGTCGGAATCTTATGACAAAAAGATGAGTTTTCCATATGTTCATCGACCATGGGTGTAAGCCAAAATTTTTTCAAGAAGAAGGGATCATGATCCATGGAGGAGAACTGCCATAGTGATAAAAACAATTCTGCTTCACGATAACCTAGATTCCTGTACTTCCTCCGAGAAAGTTTTTCTCCAAAGAGGCCGCTCCTCCGTTCTCCTTGGCTATGCAACTGTCACCGACATTTTTTTTTCTTTCACAAGACACACTATGTCTACTCTTGAACAACATGAACAGCTTGATATTTGCGAAGCAGTATCATCATCAGTTAAGGATAGAATTTCTGAAGCGTGTCTATCTAGACTAAACTGGTATTTCCAAAGGAAATGGGTTATTCCTCACAAACAATAAAAAATCAGGATGATTCAGGGCAATCTCGAAAAATCAGGAGAAAATCAAGATCACTGCGAGGTCTGATACACCTGATTCAAGTATGCATTATGGAAGATAGGTACAGCTAACTATCTATTTTCCCATTTCTCAAAACGATCTTTTTTTAAAATACAAGAAAAACTATGTTAAAAAATAGGTTTAGCTTAAAAGTTTCTCACTTATCCGGACACAGATCAATCGGACTATTCATTTATGGACGATCACATCCAATATATATAGCTGTCGAATACGATTCAGTCCATTTGCATCCCCAACGCAAGTATGAATAAGTTGAATTAATTTCTTTAAATTCCTTCAAGAAACACATGAATTAGGGTATAAATCATTAGGTAGTAAGGGAATCTAGGCTTGTATAAATCAACCAATACACATCTATACTTATCTATATACATCTGTACGCTTAAAATTAAATGAGTCGGATTTTAAATACATTCGTAATCTATTTAGAAAAGATTAGGAGTAACTAAACAACAATTCGTCTTCAACATAGAACTCGTGGAAATAATTTCAACAAGTACTAAAAAACAAAGAGCGTCTTTTGTCCATGCATTCTATAATAGCGATGATAGCAGAAACGATACAACATTTTCTCAAAGATCATAAAAAAATTCATATCATCGTATTATCTTCAGAGAAGGTAATTAAAAATTCTTAAAAATAAAATTTTCTTTGAAATTCTGAGAAATTCACTGGGAGTTGGATCGTGACTAGGTGCTCCATTTACCAATTGGGATTGTATCTAGGACATGCCTCATTAAGAATCTTTCGATTGAGTTTCTTATGAGGTCTAGTAGAGACATTGGAATATGCAAAGATATGGTTGTAAAGATTAGTGTTTATAGTACTGTCTGTCGAAGTACCAACGTTTTACGGCACGTATATGGCTTTAATTTTATTGTTTACGAGCGTTGTAATGGTTGATCTGGGTGAATGTTCGACTCTTACTTCTGGAAAAAAAACTTGTGCGTGTCTCTGCATATTTGTCACATATGCTTTGTTTTTTGATTATTCTAATATCGTCGTACATACACATGCGAAAATTCTATACAAAAATATTTGAATGTTCTCGCATGAAACAATCTTATATGAGCATACATGTACAAACTTTCATATGTGTAATCACGAATACAGTATACTCTTAAGTTATTATTGTCCGAAACAAGAGCGAGATGGTCTGACAAAAGAACAGAGAAAAAAAATGATGCTCTCATAAGACTCGAATGACGTACCTTCTGCTATCTGGGTAGATGCTCTATGGCAGTCAGACTGAAAGTAGCATTTTCTCTTCATCTAAACAGTACGCTCTGATGCGTTCACAAGCATGCTGTGTCATAACAATTTATACATGTACACGCACTGATAACGCTGTGTGAACATGCGTTTTACAGACTTTTGCGTCTAGCTGGGTAGGACAAACTTAGTTAAAAATATATTAGGATCACTTTCAAAGATTTTTCTATACATACTGTACAGACCGATTAAAGCAATTGCAGTCACCAATGTGCCTAATAAGATAAGTCCAGCTATACTAGCACCTACTGCAAGACAGCAACATTCTGGTGTTATTATGAATGCACCACGGCGTCTAAAACATAAAAGATATACTTTGATTGACGTAAAATGTCGGTAGATGATAATTTGCCTTCTGCGATCTTTCGATCTATCTCGTTCTTTTTCTCCTTTTTGAAACAGTTCTATTAATGGAACAATGGATGGTCTTGAACGATTTGCTGCTTGTCGATGCATCATATCTGACAAATGACTTATTCTCTCTTGATCAGGTAGTTGCTGTTGTTTGTACGTTTTCCATCGATTATTGTTTTTCATTTGATTACTTAATCTATTCGATTGGCTTCCACTAATAACAACCTAAACTTATTAATTTCTGTTTTGAATTATCAAAATATATGCAGCCTCTCCATACCGGACTGATGCGATTTTGTTGTAAAATCGATGATATTCGACTTTTACGTTGCACTGGTTGTATGTCATCCAACTAAAGTAAATCGAACAAATAGATACGATGAATTTAGATCCTCTATTATAAGGATGGGAATCAAGCCTGGATCAAACCGAACGTTGGTGATTTGCGGTCGGTTCGAAGGAAATTAGTTAAAAATTTGAGATTAAAATTGTTTTTGAAGGAAAATGTTACAGATATTTGTGATAGCACCTTCGAACAATGGAGGATCGCAGTGAGTGTTGGAAATTGTCAGGCTCTTCTAGCGAATTATTCCTATTAAGGAGTAATAGTATCTTTCATAAATAAGCCAGCCAATCCTTGGGATGAGCATTATCTTGTTGTTATGAAGCAAAAAACGTTATGGCACATGGATATAAGATTAAATATATAAAAACAATCAATTAAACATTGTTTGATCATTGTCAACGGCATCACAATTTCACAAAGTAGATAAACACTAAATCAATCATGTTTCTTGTACATTTGCCTAAATTCACATGCTCCTCGAAATTACTTCAGATGTAACATCGTTCTTTGAGAAGTGATTCCGGTTTGCTTATGATCTCTGATAGAAGTCATATCGCTTATAAAATACTGACTCTCTTTTAGTACTATCATGTGGAATGAATATACGATTGATTCGAATACATCAAATCAGTCCAAATAATAAGCTTATAAATCCACCAACTTGATGATTGTTTGTCAACGAAAGTGTTTCAAATTGAGTATTTAAAAAAAAAATATCCGCATGTTATGTATTTTTATTTATGCCTCTACTAACTGTCCCAAAGTGTAATTATGACTAAAAGTACGTTTATAGTGTCGCCACAACTGAGAACCCATTTAAGCGTAATCGAACACATGGGTTTTGTTTAGCAATCATTCCGTAATCCTATAATGCCATATGTAGCGCGGTTATATTTGGAGACGATCTCATCCAATTCTCACATCTGTGACAGTTTTTTTTATCCATACTGATAGATCATTTTTCAAAATTGTTCCATTACAAGTAATATTCTGTCATGACAGCAGGTAAAAGTCACCGCTCACCAGGAAATTGCTAGAAATGCTCAATCTTTCCGCAAGATTAGTATCACAGGTCGAACAATCCGACGCGGAACCAGCCGGTTCACGGATATTCCGGTACTTTCATGGAAGCAGTATTCCGCGCCGGATGTCTCCGGGATCTTTCGCATAATATCCCACCGGAAACGGGCGGAAAATGACCGCTAAAAATTCCCCCAAATTCCTTTCAAAACCACATCCACATGACAACGACGGAAACGATCGGATACCGAACGAATTCCCAACTCCCACACTGATCATCCCAGACCGAATCCCTGAACTACCGAATGGAACGGTGACTGGACAATTCGTCGCAAGTGTATATATTACTCACATATATACATGAATTGTAATTGAATTAAAAATTTCAGTGACATAATTAAGAGACACAGTTCAATACACGTAAGAAAATTAATTAGACAATGTTAATGTAATACATGTTTTCTCTCTTCAAATTAATTGATTTTTGTTGTGTAAGAAAATAGCACAAGTCGAAACTTTGATCAAAGACTCAGATCACTGAAATATCATATATTGATTCTGTGATTTTTAGGATATTTATTTCTAATGATCAAATAATTTACAGAAATCCAAGAAACTGGAAGATGAGAAGCCACGTTCATCATGCTCAGATGTATGAATCTTAAGATGATAATAAATCATTTATTATGGGATTTACTAAAGTTTTCTCGAGCTCCGGGATCTGAATCTATGAAAAAGCATAGTAATTTATTTTATGTCAGAAAATCGTATAATTCATTGAGAAAGGCTGGGAACAACAAAGGAACTTAATATTCTGTTATTCCTCCTAATTTTAAAAGCTATCTTCAAACTCATGTTTGATCGAGAATTAAGTCTTTTGTTAGCATACAGAGACTATCATCTTGATGAAGAGAGAAAACATGTATTACATTAACATTGTCTAATTAATTTTCTTACGTGTATTGAACTGTGTCTCTTAATTATGTCACTGAAATTTTTAATTCAATTACAATTCATGGATATATGTGAGTAATATATACACTTGCGACGAATAGTCCGCGATGAATGGTCTGCGACGAATTGTCCGGCGACGAATTTTCCTATCGCCATTGGAACCTGCAAGATAACTTACCGTTTCAGCCAGGAAAAAAGTGGAAACCCCTGCAACATGGAGACAGTATTCCGATCTGAAATTTTCCGATTTCTTCGCGTGACTTTCGCCTTATTTCCCAACTCAAAAGACCCGAAAATTCGTGAAAAGCCACCGAAAACAATCCGACAACTTCCAACCCAAATCCTGCTTCCATTCTCCGGTGATTTCCCGTGTTTTCCGAACAAAAACCGGTCCCTATTTCTTGACTTGAGTGGTCGTATCCTTAGACCGGGGAAAATAAATTAAACAAAATTTTTCATCCACGAGAAATCATTTTTCATCAAATATTATCAATATTTTTCGAAAACTTCTTCTTTCTACAAGGATGAGTTAAAGTAGATTTTTCATCATTGAGAAATCATTTTTCATCAAAGATTATCGATATTTTTGGCAAAACTTCTTTTTTCCACAAAGATGAAGTAAACTAAACTTTTCATCAATGAGAAATTATTTTTGCCTCAGCTATGATCCATATTTTTGAACACTTGTTTTTTTTGAGAAGCACGAATGAAAGTAGATTTTTCATCGATGAGAAATAATTTCTTATCAAATATTATCCATCTTTTTCGAAAAATTGTTTTTATCAGAAGGATGAAATGAAGTAGATTTTTCATTCATGAGAAATCATTTTTCGTCAAATATGATCCATATTTTTTGAAAAATTGTTTTGTTTTTGAATGATGAATTAAGCTGGCTTTCTCATCGATGAGAAATCGTTTTTCATGAAAGATTACCGATATATTTGGAAAATTGGTTTTTTTCACAAGGATGATTTAAAGTGGATTTTGCATCGATGAAATATCAAGAAAACACAATAAATTTTTATATTAGATCTTCTTTACAGTGACATACCATTTGATATGTAAAATCAATTTAAAATGATGAAAAATGAAAAACAAAAATAAATTTTTATAATGGACCTTGTTTACAGTAGCATACCATGTGAGATGTAAAGTCAATTTAAAACAGGTAGCGTTTGTGGACTCGACTCACTTAACCCTTGACTGCGAAGGGCAGAAGTATTTGTTTTTGTATGTGGCAATTTGGGAAGAAATGAGGTAACAGCTTTATAATAATGAGTATTTCTAACCTCTTTGATTAAATCGTAACGTTCGAAAAAAAACACTCGATGTTTTTCGTATTATTGTCTCGTATACAACATATGCTTCTGAAACAGCGCAGTGAGTTACCCATTAGTGCATAAGGAACGATAAAGTTTCTTCTCACTAATATCTGATAAAATTGCTTCTAAAATCTGATTTGTTGAAAAAATCAACCGATCAGTTTTGCAAAAGATTGCTCTATACAAGTTATCCTCATTTATTAGTTTACAATAGGGCTTCCGTAAGGATATGGTTTTTGAACTTTAGCACTCACACAAAGTCACAGACTATTTTTTTTCAGATGGCCTTCTCTACAGTCGAGGGACTAGTAGTGCACGGTTTATAAATACGGGTTTCCTATATAATTGGATTTGACGACCTATAGATACTCCCATATAATAGGTCTTGAAGACCCACAATACCCCCATATAATAGCCCTTGAGGACATATGGATATCCCTATATAATAGCCCTTGAGGACCTAGCAGTTGGTACGTAGACGGTTTAAGACTTCTTTTGACCTTGACACAGATCCCACGCCAGACAAACTATTTTTTTCATATGACCCTCTCTAGAGTCGAGGAAATGATGAAAAATCAGAAAAAATAAATAGATTTTTCATTGGAACTTGTTTACAGTAAACCCCCCCCCCATATTAGAAGCCCTCGGAGGCTTCTAATATGTCTACCATATGAAGCTCCAGGAGGGGAGCTTCTATTAAGTTTCAAAAAAATTTCGTAAACTGCCAGGAAAAAGGGTTCGTATGGGTTTTTAGAGATTTTCAAGGTTTTTATGGGTTTTCCAGGAGATTTTTGGCAGTATTTTCAAATGTTAACACAGCTAGATAAGAGTCAGTCAAATTTTTACTTGAAAATCGAAAAATTTTGGCAGTTTTAGCATGGAAATCCGAAAAAAATCTTGTAAATTTTAAAATTTTTTTCGAAAAATTAGGGGGCTTCTAATACGCCAAACACGTTGTTCATCTTAGAGGGGGGTTCTAATTAGGGGGGGGGGGGGGTTAGTATAGTATATCCCAGGTCGAAGATTCCGGACCGCATCCGTGAACTTCCAGATGGAACCTGCAGGAAAACACCATTTCCGGTAGGAAGTCACCGAAAGTCGCTGGAACACAGAAGCAGTATTCCGGTCGGTAGTTTTCCATAATGATTCCGGCAAACGGTTTTCTCAGGATTATTTAGGATACGGTACGGTGACTTCCTTCCAGGGATACTGCTTCCTTTTCCTTAGATTTTCCGTTGAGTTCTGGAGGGAAGTGAGCGGGAACCGGTGAGAATTCACCCTCGAATATCCTGGTTCCGCTAGCTTCCTTCGGGATCCGGAGTCGGAAAGTTCGATCTGGAATATATAAGCGAGTCTAGCAATTTTCTTATTACAATTCCTGGGCATTCGATCTACATTTTTTTACGTGGTAGCTTTGACATATGATTCTAGCAGTACACCGGCTGGGCGAGATTTCGTTTTTTTCTCATTATCCATTGAACTTAAGGCTCAATTACACGAACATAGCGAAAAAACAGTTCATTGTAGTACGACGATGATGAAATATTGTATTGAATGATGATCAGAGTCAAAAGATTTGAAAAATGCAATCAGGTTCGTACGGAGTCATAGCCCAGGAAAGGTTATCAAGAAAATCGTTTAAAATAGACTCAAGATCAAAAGGTTATGAACTGTGAGTAAGTGGTACTGTGTGACGAGATCAGCAGTCGGCTGAGACCCATTAAAGAACTGGTTTGAATTTTACTAGGAGAGAAGCAAGCGACGCGTAGTGTCAAGGATCTTTTCCAAGCCAATTTCCGAGATTGCTTCTCCAACCGAGTTTTTTAGTCATATTTGCTGTATGAGACAGATTCTAAACGCAAAGTTTATATGTGGCACGTGCAAGTGTGATCTCTTGCAATATCTGAGAAACAGTTTAGTCATGGTTCGATGGGATAGATACTATGAAAACGAACTGTTCAAAAATGCATCAAAATCTACAGCGCATTAAAGAGACAATAATGGAAGTGGAAAAACTAAACGGCTGCCAGTGCCGCCTGATTTTATGCGGTTGTAGAACTATTTTAATGAGGCTTTGATCCTCAAATCTCGAGACAATATTAATGTACGATGTACGTGAGGACTGAAACAAATGTTGTTAGAATATATCTCGTTATTTACATTTACCAATATAGTTAATAAATGTTTCTTTAATTTATGCCTAAGTTGAGTTCGAATTGGCGAATATATAGGAAGTATATCGGTGAATATCCTATGAACCTTCGACAATAGTGAAATTTGTCTCTAGGATAGAAAGATGCAGTAAAAGACGCTCTACAAAACAGCTTATGACTGATCCTGCCTAACTCATATAACAAGAAAGTTATGAATTTGGAAATATGCATCGTAAAAAAATAATAATTAACGGTGAACCAGATCTCAGTATTTCTGCCATATGATGCGTTATAGCGATTTCCAGGAAATTCTATGTATTTTGGGTATCAAATGAAGTTCTGGAAATTGAATTTGCTCATCGTACAGATTGAACAGTCCAATGAAATATGATTTCCATAATAGGCATAATGGACATATGATGCCTTTGCAGAATATCCTCGAACACTCGATTAAATACTAAGAAAGCAGTAGGAGATATAGGAAATATACAAGGTATAGGACGGAAACATAGCCGGAGGGTGTGTCATTCGATGAGGATGCCAAGGAAACACGAAGGAACACCCAGCGGGCATCTCTCTCGGTGAGGGTGGCAACACGAACGCACAAGAAAACATTGACACAGGGGCATCTCTCTCAATGAGGGTGAGGGCAAAAACAGGATTTTGTTGCCTGCTTGGAACTGTTTTCCTTGCTGGGAAATTTCTTTCCCTATTAGGAATTTTCTCTGGGTGGAAATTTTTTTTTCTTTTTGGGAAATTTCTTTCCAAGCCCATGATGTCCATTATGTCTGTTATGGCTCCTTGTAACTGATAAGTGCTGAAAAATGAATTTCCCGGAAAACGCTAAAATGCATCAAATCATTTTTGCTTGAACTCCTGTTCCTTAGGTCTTCTGAAACAAATTCTTTTTTAAAAGAAACGCCATGAAATTCTCTACAAAATCATACCTAAGCTTTATATTCAGATCTCTAATCAAGATAACTAAGTAAATTATACACAATGCGAAACAAATGAAAACTTTGTAAATTGAATATTGTTTCGACTCGAACTTTTTTCTTTTCTTACTTTTGGAGTGAAAAAGCTTAGTAAAAGTGAGAACTCGGTTTGTGTTTGGTACTTTCGAATGTACTCTTTCTTGTGGCCTATAAAAATTTTTTCATAGTAGATGGTGGGCTCGAGAATGAAGTTTAAAAAATCGAAGACCTCCGTTTTGTACAATGCGTCCAAACATGAAAGAAAAAACGTGATCAATGTTTGGTTTTGCAGTAAGATAGAGAAGAGTAATCATTGCTGATCTGAACCAAACAAAACCGATCGCAAAATCTTTTGTTTTGATGGAATTATCGAACTTCTACTGGAAGAATCACCAGACGAAGAAGGACCACGGTTAATTTTCCTTTTTTGTAAAACACATTTCTAAGTCTGTAACTTTCTTACTATATGAGTTAGGCGGGATTAGCCATAAGCTGTTTTGTAGAGCGTCTTTTACTGTATCTTTCTATCATAGTGGCAAATATTTTAGTACGTGTTATAATATAAAAAGAGTAATTATACAAATCGAGTCAGCGAACCTGGGCCGCCCTTTAATGTCATCAGTAGCTGCTTTGTGATAACAATCGACAACAATCATATGATAAAGAATTAAATTAATGCCTGTCAATCACTATTTTGACAGATGTCAAGTTCTATGAGACAAAACTTACCCAAATCGGTGTTCTATTTATATCATCGACAAATGACGGCAAACTTGATAATAATATAGATTTCGAGTTATTCATTCTTGGATAACTGAAGCGAAAGTTTTGTGCCTGAAAAGATACACAATTTCTCAACTTAAATGTCTGTAGAAACTTATTTAACGTATAAGTAACTGTACCTGACCGATATTATGCACACTGACTCGGTTAACGTGGACGGAATCGGGAATTTTAGACCGGATTTTTTCTAGTCTCTTAACATGACTCACTCTTGGTTTGCTTGTACATTTCATGGTTGCTTGACTGATTGAAGATGCCATTGGATAATTAAAATTGGAATCCGGTTAGTTTTGTTCAGGATAAAAACATACAGATAAGAAAGACTATTTATATTATTGTGAAGAAGCGATCGAAGTGCGCTCCCCTGGAAATGCACATAATGAGGTGGTCCAATACTTTTCTTTTTACATACATATTAATTCAATATGAATGTATGGAGAGAAAAAATCTATTGCGGGCAATACATGTTAATAAAAACAACTGAATCCCTATCGGAAATAGAGAATATTATTAAGTGTAGTTGCAAAGAAAGAAAAAAATGTAACTCTAAATAAAGACAGCAGGCGATGAAATATGATTTAGATTATAATTATCTGGTACAATCTAGAGATATATTTACCAGATAATAAGATTTGTTGCTTTTGTTGATTTTCATGAGTAAGAATATCACATTGAAACTCTATTTATCAAATGTTTTTAGTTTCCATGCATTAGCGCTTACACAAAGTTTCTCTATATCACAATAAGTTGTTTCGATGGCAAATTATCTTGAAAACCAAATAGAAATCTGCTGAAGATAAGTCAGCTGAATCTCCATATCAATTCAATAGAAAGGTACACATTATCATCTTTGTTTCATTAACTCTGCACGTCTGAGCTCGTTTTAGACATAAATACTTAAAAAGAAGTTCAATATTGGATTTCACATTGAATCAATAATTACTGAACGTAACTAATCTCTTAATGAAATATTATTAAATGAGAACAAAACAAATATTTCAATCTTCTGCATTAACATGTGTACTGCCGTAGTTAGTTCAATTGTGGGAGTGGAGACTATTCTCACATATATGAAATATAATTACCAAAAGTAAACAAAAAAGAAAAAAATGTACTTCAATAAAATACTGTCCTTCTGCTGTTTTGTCGATAGCTTTTTTTCTTGGTCGCTAAGAATTTTTTGTGCAAAGGTACCATGATTGCAATTCTAATTCATCTGAATATACAAACAAACGCATATTTGTATAAGATAATTGCACAAAAAAAATCAAGAGTATGGACAGTTTCGTTAGTCAACAGAAGCGAAATCGTATAAACTTCGTTTTTTTACGCCCATGCTATATATTTTTAGCATACCCATGAAACTTTCAATATTGATTCAACCCAGATATAATTATGCCAACAATGAAAGACAAAGAAAAAGAATTATTTTTTTACTTTGCTAGTTAAAGAAAAATTGGTGCCTAGTGGAAACCTGTCACTGCGAAAAGATTATATTAAAATAAGAGAGAGAAAGAAAAAAAATTATGAATTTGGGGTACAAGAAGGAAAGAATACTATAATTGAAACAGAGTGAAAGTTTTACTATAACGGTAAATGAAGTGGTATTATATAAAAAAAAAA
>JAJEKB010021185.1:477781-595988 GCA_022393335.1 Macrotrachela quadricornifera
TACAATCAGGTACATTACCTCCAGAATATAGATGATACTTTCATCCAAAAATGTCACAATAGAGCCTATATGGCTGAGTATTAAAATAAGGCAAAAGTTCGACTGATGAAGCTGAAACTTATAGGAGTGACTACTAACTCCAACCACTACAACTGTTGAAAGTTTCACGTGACACTACCTTTGTTTTCTATAGGGGCCAAATTCAACATAAAACGTTCTCCGTCCTTTGAAACTTTATTATTAGTGAAATAAAATGACTAAATATCGCATACAACTAATCGAATCTATGTATAGCTTTGTGTACCCGTGCAAAACATTAGCACTAAAAAAAGAAAACTGAAGGAATTTTGTAGAACACTTTTATATTATATTTGTTATAATGTGCTAAGAACTATGTTGATCAATAAATGTAATTCTATAATAAAAAATCGTCTTATATTTCTGCATATTTATTCTTTTGCTATTTCAATTTTCCTTGTACCAATCGATAATAATGACCACTGATTGCAATTAATTCTTCATGAGTTCCATTTTCCACAACTCTTCCATTATACATAACACAAATCATATCTGCATTTCGAATAGTTGATAAACGATGTGCAATTGTAATTGATGTTCGATTTTGTTGAGCACGATCTAATGCTTCTTGAACTAATTTTTCACTTTGAGTATCCAGAGCACTTGTTGCTAATTAAATATATGTCATATAATTCATATATAACTAATTTCTACTTTTTTACCTTCATCAAGCAAAAGAATTTTCGGACTTCGAATTAAAGCACGAGCAATAGCTAAAAATAAAATAATTAAAATAAAACTTTTCGATTATTATCATACCAATTCGTTGTTTTTGTCCACCTGACAAATGAATTCCTTTTGCACCACAATTTGTTTCATATCCCTTTGATTTTTACAATAGAAAAAAAACGTTTTAAACAAAAATCAAATAAGTATAACTCACATTTGGAAGTTGTTCAATAAAATCATGAATATTAGACTTTTTAGCTACTTCAATTATTTCATCAAGTGGAATATCTGTTCGACTATTATCACCATAGGCAATATTTTCACGAATTGAAATATCAAAAAGAATTGGTTCTTGAGAAACAATACTAACTAATAAATAAATAAATCAAATTATTTCGATATATAAAAGAAAAGAAAGGAAATTTTTTTCTACAAACTTTGTGATCGATACCATTGTAGATTAAGACTTCGAATATCTTTCGAATCAGCTAACTATAGTAGAAAAATAAATCAAAATATAAATAAAGACAAATCTTTTTAATACCAAATGACCAATATTTGGATCATAAAATCGTTGAATTAGTTGCATGGTTGTAGATTTTCCCGAACCAGATGCACCTATACAAAAGAAAAAAATTTCGGTTAATAGATTAATAATCTCGAAACGAAAACTGAATAAATGATGCATATACCAACAAGAGCCAATTTTTGTCCTATAAAATGAACAAGAAAATTTTAATCACTATTAGAGAAGAATACATACCAGGTTTAATATTAAGTTTAAAATTTTTAAGAATGATTGATTCAGGTCTATTTGGATAGGCAAAACAAATATTATCGAACTCAAGCTCTCCTGTAAAATTAGGCTAAAGGAAAAGCTCAATTAAAGTTTGTCTCATGATAGCTACTTACAATTTCATCACCATCATTTGATTCATTATTGATCAAAGATTTTCGATTTAATACTTCAAAAATTTTCTCAGCAGCTGCAATAGCCTTTCCATAATCTGGTGTTCTATAATAAAAACAACTTGACCTTTTATATGACTCATTGAAAAGCTCACTTTATTAAAGCTGGACATATAAATTCAACGGTAATTAAGATAGTATTCATAACCCTAGAAAGTTAAGTAAGATGTTTTATTGGTTTAAAAAGAAATTACAAAATAATTCTTGTTTCTTTGCCTTACATATAGAAATCCTCAAACGTGATTGTATTTTGATTAATAAGAGAACTACCGAGTGTAATGAGTGCTGCTACAGTGAAGTTGAAGACTGTACGTGGTATTGGAAAGAAAATACCAGTAATCTGGGCTCGTTTGACTCTTGATCTATAAGAAACTTTATTGTTTGATAAACATAGAGAATGAATATAAATACCGATAAATAATGTCAAGTAATCGACAATATTCGTTATAAAAATGAGTTTCTTTTGTTAATTGAGCTACTGTTCGAATATTTTGAATACTTTCCACAATCATCTATAGTATAATATGTGTTAATTAATTGATACAAAAGAAATATTTCTATTAACAAGGTTGAAATGTTTGTTTCTCGTTCTAATAACGCAAATATTTTAAAAAACAAATTGCTAATGATTCTATACATACATTTCAAATCATAATTTCATCAAGTTATTATTATATTCAGTGATTATTCGAATTTAAAAGGATATTTTTATGAAGGGAGCTGAAAAATAATGTTTTCTATTTGAAATACCTATAAAATTTTGTTCATAAGTACATCAAAAATATATTTAAGAGGCAAATTTTTGTATAGATTATCTTATTTTAAAAGAACTGAATGGATAAAATGAGAGTCGAAAAACTATATACAAAGTATTTGAAAAGTAGGTCCCTATTTTAAATCTTTTTTTTATGCTTTAAAAAGAAGAGATATCGAAATATTTTTTTTACAGTTTTGAAGCATGGTCGATGCCATTTTGTTCTCGACTAAATAAGACGATTGTTTGTTTGACAATCCAAGATTAAGCACGAACTTTATCTAGAGAACGGTGAAAATACATCATGATTTTGATTAGTTTATTATTCTCGTGAGAAAACTGTTACTATAAGAATTCTCTAGACAGGCGCGTCCTCACTCTCGTTCTATACAGAATTTTGGAACATCGTATGTCATAGTATTATGTACACTTCCAAACGGTAAAAAGTTGTTATATTATCTATCTTGGTATAAAAATAATAAGTTATTTTCACCGTTCTTTATATGAAGTTCGTACTTGATTCTGGATAGTCAAACGATCAGTCGTCTTGTTTCGTCTGGAAAAAAATTGGCATCGAGCATATTTCAAGCGTAAAAAAAATATTCCGATACCTCTTCTTTTTAAAGAATAAAAAAGATTTAAAATAGGAGCCTATTTTTTAAACACCATGTATATAGTGATCATTGAATACGCTCAAAATTTCAATAAAAATAGTATTCTCACTATGGAGCAACGATTTTCTAAAAACTGTCTATATTTTGTGAAATAGGTATTAGTTGTAACATTGATAAAACTTAATTTATAACCAATCAGAGATTCAATGGGCTTGGTTGTGTCGTAAATAACTTGGACATAGAAGTAGCTAGGGATCTGGGCTTTTCCCTAATAGAAAGAGGATAAATAACTTTATTAGCCTATGTTCACTTTGTATAGTTTCATTCGGAGATAATAAGTCAAAATTTGGCTTGCTGTTATTCCTGGAATGAAGCAAGTTGTTGCCACGACCCGAAACACTTGAGAATGGCACATTTTCAAAAGCTTAATGGAACTTCGTCGATTTGCTCTTCTGTAATTTTTGAAAGTCTTTCAGATTTTTGTCCATTTACTATTATACTAATTTCACAAAAGCGTTGAAAAGCATCTTTAATACAGTCTATGTCTAATATCTATATGTTAAATTCGGTTTGTATTTTTTCTTTCACAACGATAGATGACTCAAATTCGCTCATTAACAAAACCACTTTTATTCTAAGGTTTCTCAGTACATGCATTGATCTACAAATATACAGCAAAAAAGTTGAAAAACTACTACATGCGTTATATTATAAATGAAAGCAATTAAATCCACTGAATTGCATAAGAAATTTTTATGTAAAATTTCCCGAAAAATTTTCAGGCACCTTGGACATGAATGTGTATGTGCGACGTTGACTGTTTGATAACGAATGTTGATAGGATTAGTCGGAATGCGAGACGGGGCGGGAACGCAAATTTCTAGGCAAGACAGGAGACAATCGCTAGGCAACTTCCAGTGGGTGTTGTCGGAACAAGTTTTCATTGTCTCGTCATTCTTTAATCGCTACGTATTTCTATGCTCCAGTTATTTACGATATGACCAAGTTCATTGAACTTTGAATGGATAGTAGTATATACTAACTTTCTCAAAGAAAGATTTATAGCATTGTTCAACGTGAGCCGATTTTTTGTGACTCAACCAGAGATCAAGGATACTTTTCGATCAACGAAAATAAAGTTTCTCAAAGACTAAACATCGTTTTCGATAAATCTATACGACCGTTCTCAAAAGTCAAAAAAGCAAAATCGTTATTGTGCACTCAAAAAGGGTTTACACTATACAATCGATCAGTGTGTCAGTCCCACTGTTTATACGATAACTCTTGAAAGAGTAATCCGATTGTGATGAAGTTTTGTACATAGAATAGTTTCATCAATATCTTGGTCGAGTTCGAAGATGAGAGTGATTCATCGAGAAATTGCTGAGTTATTGCAAACGATGTCATTATTTCCTATGCTTTTCTATGCAAACAGTGGCCTATCCTGGTTTTTGTAAAAAAATTTTTATCGTATAATCAAAACCCTCAGCCGTGTCCTACGGGACAGAAAGAAGGTATCAACAGGACCTATGAGACACTTCCTTAATGCGCTCAAGGATGATTTTTCTTAGACAGATCGATAAAACCAATCTGTAGTCAATTGTTTTTACTTTTTGAAGTAATTACACATAACACTCGGATTTAAATCTGAGGTTTTCACTTTTCTCTTTTCTAGAATTGGTATCTATCTAACATAAAGTTCAACATTGATCAGAATATTCTAACTTCATCCGATCATAATCGAACTCTGGTTTATATATTCGAAGCTTTTTCTTCCTAATTATACACATTTGACAAGATCCAATATTAATTTTAATGATCTCTAGCGAACTTTGCAACCAGATTCTGACCATGACATTTACTTCGTCGAAGCTGAAACTCATGAAACATCCTTCAGATGCTTCTTTACAGAGTACGTTAAATGAATTATTTCCAAACCTTTCCAGCATCTTCTAGAATTTGTTTGTCTTTTCTTTCAAATACAGCCACGATACGGCTCTGTGAATAAGCTCCAAATATCATTAACGGAAAGAAGGCAATCGAAAGTAATGAGAGTTGCCAGGAAAATATGAATCCGACAATAAGGCCCATGCCAATTGCCACAAGATTTTGGCAAAGAAAGGCATAATGAACACCACTCGCATCTTGTACAGCTGATGCTTCAGTTGCCAAGCGCGTACATAATGCACCTGAACTATGTTTTTCTTGATCAAAATAGGCAATTTCTTGCCGAAGAATAGCACGAAAAGTTTCTGAGCGAAGTCGTTTGGTGAGAATTTCACCAGAATAAGCAAACATACAACTCTAAAAAGAACATATATGAAAAGTTATTATTCAAACTATTGAAATACATACTTGAAATAATTGAAATACAAGACTTATAAGTCCCAAACCAATGAAAAGCAAAGCACAGAGATTAGTTCGTTGATTTTGAACATTTTTATCACATTCTTGAAAGATCTGTCAAATAAATAAAATGGAAAATTCAAATCACTATTTAATCATCTACCACTGTCATTTTGGTTCGAATAATGCCAGCAAATGGATGCATGGTTCCCATGAATACAGCTGCTATACATCCGATGACAATTAATAACCATTCTGATTTATTCATTCTTAATATGGCCCATGATATATTTTGCTTTACCCCCTAATTAATAATCATACTTAGTTCAAATATTCAACTTTTTCTTTTCTTATTTATTTTTTACCTTTGTTGTTTTCATTGTTTCATCAGCTTTCTCTTCGAGACCTTCATCTATCGTTGAATGTTTTCTTCCGTAGAGCATATCCAATATGGATGAACTGATGCTAATTACTGTTGATTCACGCCTACGTTTAGTATTTAAATCATTTGAGTGTAATTCTTCAGAATGTAGTATTGTTTCATTTTCTTTTTGTTCAAAATTTAATACTTCTTTTTCTTCTGCTTGACATAAACTTTGTTGTTCGGCTAGATTAAAGTATGTCCCTCGAACTTTCATCAAAGAATCGTGATCACCTTCTTCAATTACTTCTCCTTTTTTCATCACAATGATTTTGTCAGCATTTCGAACCGTTGATAAACGATGTGCTATTACTAATGTTGTTCGTCCTGTTAGTAAAAACAGAAAAACCAAAATTATAAATTGTAGTTGTTCTCAACATAAATTACCTTCAGTAGCACGATCTAGAGCGTTTTGTACTATCTTTTCACTTTCATTATCAAGTGCACTAGTAGCTGTAATACGCGAAACAATATAGAATAATATGAAAAGAAAAAATACAACTTTCTACCTTCATCAAGAAGTAAAATTTTTGGATTTCGAATTAGTGCTCGAGCGATAGCTAAAGTTTAATTAAAAAAAAGAAGAAAAACAATATCATATCAATAGTAAGATATATTTTCTCTAACCAATTCGTTGTTTTTGTCCGCCAGACAGTGCAGCTCCACGTTCACCTACCTGAGTATCATATTTCTACAAATAATATTCACACTGAAGTAAGATAAAATAAACAAATACTATACTTACATCAGGTAAAGCCATGATAAAATCATGTGCATTAGCCATTTTGGCTGCCTCAATTATTTCTTCGTTAGTGGCCGATTCGTATCCAAGTAGAATGTTTTGACGAATTGTTGTATGAAATAGAATAGGTTCTTGACTAACAACACCAATGTGTTGTCGTAACCATCTTAAATTGTATTGAGTAAGTTGTTGTCCATCAACAAAAATTGAACCTGAGTCCGGGTCATAGAATCGTTGTAATAATTGTATACATGTTGATTTTCCCGAACCAGATGAGCCAACCAATGCAACAGTTTGACCATGTTTGACATTGAATGATAGATTAGTAAAAACTGGAATATCTTGTCGTGATGGATAAGAGAAATGAATATTTGAAAAATGAATATCACCGATAAGATCATCTTTTTTAAGACCTGTTTCTGAATCAGCATCAATCTTTGATGGCTATGACGTATAATTCAAAGAAAGACGTATTACAATATTTACATGCATGCAAAACAAAAAAGTAGAGAATATCCCAAAATTTCATATCATTTAAGAAATTTACATATTTCCATTGCTCATCGAAGTCAAATCAAATATTTTTTATATTTGATAGAGGAAAACAGTAAGTTTTTTTTGTCATACGAATGAAATTCACATATACACTTCCAAGAGTATTTATGAACTTCATTCGTATAAAAAAAACTTTTCTGTTCTCCTCTATCAAATAAAAAATATACTTGATTTGACTCCGATTAATAATGGAGATATCTGAATTCCCTCAGTGTTATAGACTTTTGGAGACACACTGCAATTTACTTCGTCAATAATTTGATATACACGATAAGCAGCAGCTTGAGCTTGAAATAATGCTTGAAATTGTGGAGTAACAAGTTCCCAATAGAAAAGAGCGTCGTAAAGGCACATAAAAACCTAGAAAGATGTCTTATATGTTAGTCACTAGAAGAGGATTGATCTGATCCAATGAAATTAAGAAGCAATCGTTTTACGAGAGTATCATAGCTCACCATTTATAACTCGGTTCGAGATATTTTTCTTCTATCCCACTAACTCTACCCCGTAGTCTGATGAGTTTCTCTTGATTTGATTTCGCTACAGCGGAAAAAATGAGGAAAATGAATTCGAAGTGAGCAATTAGTAAGAAAAATGATGAAAGCATTGGCAACTGTAGTCAATAACCAATCACACACAATTAATGTTGTTACGGCTGATGGAACTCATGGTTTAACAGCAGCTGCGTAAATATTTTAAGAGCATACTACTTATGAACTCGTTGTTTTTTTTTAGCATGAGTGAATTATCAACTTGTAGAAGATTTATGTGTTAGGCACATGTAATATACAAGTTTCGTAAATATAGAACGCTTCTTAAAAGAAAAGAAAAATTTCTTATGATAGAGCAAAACATTACAGATTTACAGTTAGCATTTAATGATTAAGTCTTTTCCACTGGTGCAAAATCATTGTTAGAAAAATGAACTGCTGATAAAAGTATCCTTAAATTTTCTCAATATTATAGTCGTCAATGGCTGTCTCATTTATGTTACTGATACGAAGGAACTACTCCATTTACTTCCAACCTATTAGAAAGTCTGAACGGTCGCATAAGACAACATTATATTATGCGAAATAAATTACCACTTATTGCATTCTAGCAACTTGTTGAAAAAATGCTAATGAATTGATTCATGAAAACCGTACAGCACCCTTCTCAGATACATTTAACTATTGATATTGATCTTAATTTAAAGGCTTATGATTGGATTCGTAAAGTTAATAGGAATGTAATATTGCAACTAGATTCATTTATATTCATTTGTAGTTCGCACAAAAGAACCTCAAATGAATACTTGTTCTTGGCTAAATTATTTATATACCATGACCTAATTTTCCTATGATCATTTCAAATAGTGGTTGAAATCTGCACAAATTTAAAATTATTCTAATATGTTACTTCCGATATTCTGTTCTGGTAAACTTAATCTCAAATAATATTTGTATATCTATTTAACAGGTCTTATAATGATTTGCAAAGTTCAAACAATTTCACACTGAGTTGGTAAAAGAAATGCCATCGAGCGAAAACAGAAAGTAAAACAAGCGGTGTTGAACGACTGATTTTCTGTATATCTTATTTATTTTTATTATATATTAATTAACAAGTAAGCTCGTCTAAACACTTGATCAGCTCTTTCTCGTAGAAATCGTGTTTTTGAATTATCAACATGCCGTTCATTTATAAAATCAAAAAAATAGAACTCCGGTTTATGTTCTTTAATCTCAATTGTTTTTGATCAAACTTTATAAAAAAATATTTTTTATCGGAAAAAAGTGATCCTTTGCCTAAAAAATCGATCCAAGAAAAATATTACAAAATCAACATCACATTCGAGTTCCTTGGCCCCGATTATCATTCGATCAACTCTTATAAAAATTTTTTTTCGTAAAAAGTGGTCCTTTGTGTAAAGAAACCATCTGAAAAAAATTTCAAAAAACTAACATTAGATTCGGGTTCCTTGACCCTGATTACCTTTTGGTCAAGTTTTGTAGAAAACATCAATCAAATGTTTTTTTTGACCTTGTGCGGACATACAAGCAATCAATCAAGCACACAATTTATGTTTGCAAGACTCTTCTCTACGAGAAAGAGAATAACATGAATAGTATGTCTCTTTGTTACACACAACCCTGTTTACTAGTGTATATATAAGGTAAGGCATAATATGTTGCTTTTCTCTTCATCATATCAAACCCAAGATCTTTTCCTAATTATACATTCCTTCTACCTTAATCAGCTATTTTCGTGATCAATTCCTGTTAATATGAGCTTTGGGAAAAACCTAGATCATTTTTATCATTTTTAATTCAATTGAGCACTCCGAGATCAATTCAGTCTCGCCCATTATCTACTTCTGTATTTCTACATTCTGTTTAAATCATATTTCAGAAATTAGCATATATTAATACAATATAATCAAATGAACTATCATTAGTCCACTATTTCATATAGATTATGTGTTTGCACTCACAGTGTAAACAGCACCAATACTGTAGTTTTCTTCGTGAATCAGTTTTGTTCCATACCAAATACCTGGTGTAGAAAATACAGACAAATACATAGTGAAATAATCTGAGATAGAAAGAAAATACCTAATGCAAATAAACAATACAAATAAAACAACCGTATGGCTCTTATAATACCATCAATTAGTTTCTTTTTTATACCGCTTCTTTTAGCATCATCAAGAGATTTTTCATACCTACACAGTAATAAGAAATTTTTCTGTCAAAGCAATTATGAATCTTCTGATGATGCAGTGCATACCGACTTATTTCTTTTTTTTGGCCATTGTAAGACAAAACAGTACGAACTGAACTAATTACATCCTCGGCTATCGTTCCAGCTTTTTCATATGCTTTTAATTCAATTGAAATCAGCTTAGTAACCATCTATAGATAATCAGACACGCTAATATATTAACAACACATAACAAAATAAAATAATTCTACTTTGTATGTAATTATAAATGACATAATTATTATCAATGTTGCTGATAATATGACCAGTGTTAATTTCCATCCTTTGACAAAAGCTACATTATCAAATGATAAAAACATCTTCAAATGAGTTCTTCAACAGAGAAAACCTACCAATAATAATAGCACTTATAATATATGCACTCGTGTAAGATAGTATACAAAGGTTATCACCGATACCATCACGAATTTTAGAAACACCATCTGTTAAAACTGAATTAAGTGCACCAGTTTTATGAATATCAAAAAAGACAATATCTTTTTTAAGAATTGATTTAAATAAAATCTGTCTAATAGTTCGAGCTTGTCGTTCTGCTACTATATTAAAAAGTGTTATTTGAATATAACCACATATAAGACCAATACAAGCGATTATTATTATAAATCTTATTTGGCTATTTGTTTCATTAGAAAAATAATATATGATATTGGTCAAATTTGATCCAGTAAAATTACATAATCTAAATGTATTCGACTTGTTTTAGTGAATATTCTAGGTAAATATTCTTACGATATCGATTTGTAAAAATTGTTAGAAGTCAATACAACCCCTGGTGGACAGTATTCTTCAGTGAGAGAAGTCAAATTAAGTGGACATAAGTTAGTCTTCCGTTTAATAAATGAATCAATTGAATTACCGAAAATAAGCATAAATAAAGGATCAATAATACCATATCCTACAGATGTAATGATTGCCAACATTATGTAAAGTAAGTCAGTAATAGTAGCATATCGAAACTAAAAAACAAACAAACGTGTCAATCAACTAAAAAACAATATAATTTTCTTTTACCAAATTTCGAAAGCTCACAACTTCAGTTTGTTTGTTACTTTGTCTTTTCAGACGAAATTGTTGCCAGAAATTTACCTTCGAAGGTTGTTCTTCTTCCAAAGTAGTCATTCTATTAAAAAAAATAGAAAATAAATAAATTATAACGTTAATTATAATTTTTGATGCTCTTTCTCCAGTTCTTAATTACTAAATTTTATTAAATGACTGATCATTACAAAATATTTGGTCAAACGGATATTTTTTCCACATTATTTTTATTATTATTATATTTTATGTTTTAGATGCGTTGATGTCGGTAGCACAAAATTTATATGAAAGCGAAACGAAAAAATAAACACCAACGATATAGTTTTCTCCTTTCACAGGCAATCAAATTTCACAAAAAGCAATGTAAAATAATAAAGGAGAACAAGAAAAAATCAACGCTTCGCACAGAATACGAATCCTTGCCACATCACTCACTTTGCTATATGCGAAACTATTTTCTTCTTGTCTTCCTTGCATGCCGTTCTTCTTCTCTATAGATAAATGAATTCGATCAAAGTGAATATACTGAAGTAATATCATCATTAAATATAAACAATTTCATATCAATAATGTTTATAAAAAAATAAATTCAGATTTGTTTATTCAAAAAAATGTATATCTAATTATAACAACACGAAGACAAATGTTGCACAAAAAACAATTTCATAAAATATTCCCTTATCTCAACGAAAATTGTTCTATACTCAATAACGTAGTAAAAAAATAAGTTCTGAGAAAAAAAAATAGCAATTATACACATACAATTTAATAGTTTAGGTATTAAAGAAACCATATAGATAGATGATTTGTATTGGAAAAGAAGTCACTCTATAAAAATGGAAGCCTTTTCATGAAAACGAATGCGAATAATAGAACAGGATGTTTCTCAACAATCATTGATTTTTGTTGTTGTAAACTAAATTGAATATGTTTCATTCCTTAAGTACAATGTTAATATTGAAAATTATACTCTAGCTGAAGTGCCTGTTAAAGTAATACGGGGTGACTTATAAATAACAAGCCAATAAAAAATGTTACTTTTTTATTATGACCATATAACAAAAACAAATGCCACCTCTTCAATGAGCGAAACAAACATATCTATCGTTACGATATGCATTCAACTTTCAAATAGCATTCTTTATGACATCTTCTGCCATAACATTTCCCCTACCCACAAAAAGAAAGGACAGGAGTGTAGAACGGAAAAAAATTGAGTAATACAAGAAAGTATTTGAAATGGCAAAGAAAATGAAGAAATAAACACAAGAAAAAAAAGTAGATGTTTTTAGTCTATGGATGGATGTTTGTGTAAACTCACTTGGCATTGTTGGTTGGAATCGGAGAAGCCAATTGAAGTTTTTTTTCAGCGTGGTATCGAGCCCGTTCGATCATATTTTGCTGTCGATTTTCAATGACGGTGATTGGATTGTGATGGCATGGTTGAATATGGTGTGCATGTTGATGTAATTTGTCTTTGTATTGTTGCACGTTTTTAGTATAGGTGTCAGCCTTTTGTGCTGCGATGATTAGTATTTGTTCAAATAAATTTGTCGATAATTGAGTATCCATTTGCTTTTGAGTAGATATGAATGTCTTTAAAATACTTCTAATATGCGTTAATTGTAATTGTCCAAAAGTATAACAACATGTATTGTTGAATTTGGAATGGAACCAATTTTCGAATATGGCAATTGCATATCGAAGTGTTTGCTCATCATTTGTTGCTTTCCAAATCAATTTGGCTGAGGAAATCTCAATAAATCAATTATTTATTATATTGTGATATGGATCAATAATATGATGCTACGCACTTCTGATTGTTTTGGTTCTAAATTAACGAAAGTTTCAATATATTGATGATCTTTAGCATCGAATTTCAGCATCTCTCTCTGTCTCTCAAGTTCGACACGTAATGGATAATGATCTTTATTGATGACACGATCAGTGAGGATGGTAATGGTTTGGTTAGTATCCTCGATCGAAAAAGGTTTTTTTGTCAAATGTTCATTGATATCATTCTGAATTTGTGCAAATTGTAGCTGAAATTTTTTTTGACGTTGTTCGACTATTGTTCGTGA
This sequence comes from Macrotrachela quadricornifera, assembly GCA_022393335.1. Lineage (NCBI taxonomy): Eukaryota > Metazoa > Rotifera > Eurotatoria > Philodinida > Philodinidae > Macrotrachela > Macrotrachela quadricornifera. The sequence goes on from JAJEKB010021185.1 coordinate 490,815, forward strand.
TCGACCATAGACATGGCACATTGAAAGAATTGTGGCCATTTTTTTTATACTCGTCCAGTCCAAATACCTTCGGTCATGTCTAGATGATGATAGTAATTCCATTGTTCAATTTGTAATTTCACATAATTTAATTTATTGATCAATTGTGTCAATTGACGAATAAAAGTTGTTGTTTCCCCATCAATAAGCAATGAATCAATGAATAATCTGTCCGCCTTTGCTGGTATTGTTGCTACTGCTTTTAATAGCGTTTCTTTGAAAGTTGTATTTGATAATATTGAATAGTCGGTTAAATAGAGTGTTGGATCTGTATTGGATCCACTATCAAAGTAATAATAATAATAGGTCTTTTCGTTGGTTGATGGCGGTTGAGCAGTCATGGACAATAACTTGTCTTCTAACAGTAATTGTTGAGCATCTTTATGAGGTTGTGAAGATGATTTCGTGTTTGGTTTGTTTGATTTTGTTGGTAGAAGTATATTTGATTGGCGACAATATTTATTATTTTTAAAATATTCTCTTTTTCGCTTGTGTTGACGATTGCTGTGAAATTTCTGTTTCATTAATTTCTATATAATTTATCTAAAATTGTTAAATAAAAAGAAACATGAACAAAATAATCTGAGAAAAAGAAGTAAAAGAATTAAATCAACAGTAGGAATAATGTTCTTTTTTAGTCTATATATATCATGTTCATGAAGATGGTTCAGTTACCTGTCTTTGTTCTAACAAAGAAAATAGAAAAATTTTGAACGTGATGGTATACAATGAAAAGATGAAAAGAAGTTCTTACTCTTGGGTTTATTTGGTTGATCCGTTAATACTGATAGAGATGGACGTTTTCGTGTAAGTTCAAAATCCATAGTTGGATTATTACGATGGCCTACTACCTATCGTATATGTTCATATTGTGTATTTTTGACATAGCTATCATGAATCTCATGGATATATCACTTTAAACCTTCCAATCGTGCTTCATGTGTACAATGAATAAAGAGAATATTATCTAGTTTATCTGCTTTCGACTTGATTGTTATCATGTTTGTCGACATTGTTGTTGGTGCTGCTGGTACTCGTCGCACGATTTATTGAACATTGTTTCTGTCATGATCAGTAGATATGATATCGACGGTTGCTGCACTTTTAGCTACTTATGTTTGTTTTGAGGTCGGTTCAGTGAGTAATATTTGACGTAAGAGAAAAAATTGTTTTTCATCACCAATCATTGGTAAAAGTGATGACGAGAATGATGATGACAAATGTTTTAGAAAGAATTGTTGAAATTGTTTATTTATATAGATTGATGGATAGCCATTGTATAATAATTTCAAACGAATTTGACGTTGTTCAATATTAAATGCTTCAAAGGTTGATGAATATCATACAGCTCTAGTAAGAGCTAATTGAATAACATTTCGAAAGACATGTCGAGGATGATCCGATAAGAATGAGAGGAGTGTTAGTTCAGCCAATGGTTTGTGATAGACCGATGATGAAAGTTGACCATTATTATCACTAACAATAAGATCAAGAAATGATAGACTTCTACTTATTTTATAGTCTAATTTAATATTTTTATGAAATTCATTTGCTTTTTCTAAGCTTTTTTTAATATCTTCTTGAGGGTGAGGGTGGGGGTGAGTTTAGCATACCATGATCCAGATTTCGATCCTTGCTTAAGGGATCTTCGTCAGATGGTTTCAACTCTGTTATAGTTGTTCAAAAAACGTCCCTAGTAAAGCAATGGAAACGATAATGAAAGAATAATTTTTTTGTATGGATTTATTTTTGTTGTTAGGATAGAAAAGAAAAATATGTATATAGCAATATGTTTAATATAAAAGCGAAAGTTTGTACGCAGAACTTGGTTTTGTCGAATATTTCTTGATTGGAATGCTTTTATTGATGTTGATTTTTATTGTTTTTTGGTTTTGTCTGTTTGAGTTGATATGGGCAGCGACGAACTAGTTCTTTGGTCAGATTAGGTTTGTTTCGAGTTCCAACTATCAGTTTGTTGTCCAACACTGGTGTATGTAGAAATAGTTTGTCCCATGTTTGATGGATTTTTGATTTATAGTGTGCCAAACGCTGCTGGTGGGTGTAATGAATAATTATTGGCCCTGCTTAATTTTTGCTCTTTTGTTCCACTAGACTGTAGGGAGGGTCATAGGAAAAAAAATAGTTTGTCTGTCTGTGACGGAGTTTGTGTCAGGGTCAAAAAAACATTGAGGTCAACAAATCATCATATAGAATGGATTCAAAGGTCAAAAAAACAACATATTCTCTCGCCTGCAGAGAGAGTTATATGAAAAAAATAGTTTGCCTGCTTGCTTGTCGTCAGGGTCAAAGGTCAAAAAACATGTTTTTAGAAAAATCGATAAAACAATCACACTTCACGGACAACTCAACGCTTAACGTATATCGAAATTTTATTATTATAAGATCAACTGAATAGTGATCAAATAGCATAGAAAGATAGAGCGAAACACACTCTATCGATTGGTAAAAAAAGAAATTTTTTTAGACCTCTGCCTAAGGAAAAAAAGTACTTCCCTCACTACTTTTGGTATGCCCTAAGTAGAATAAGTGAAGCAACAGATGATTGAAATTTATATTTCGCTTGTTCAATCCATGCTTTGTTTTTGATTTTTTTTCCTAAGTTCGTTCAAAGGATCTTTTTTTGCGATTCGTCAGAAGTTGTTCGTTCATTTATAATTGCTTTGGAAATTGGTATAATATTTGAAATAAAAATTGTAAATATAAGCGAAAATATTCTTCATGGATTTGCTGATATTTCTCAATTTAGTATAAATCGAGATGAAGAAGAAATATTATTCTTTGCCGGTGCAGTTTTTCGTATTGATTCAATAGAAAAAGAAAATGATTCAACATGGATTATTAAACTTACTTTACAGAAAGTAATTTAGGTAACTAGGAAAAAGCTATAGAATATTACAAAAACTTTTATTAAATGAAGATTTTATTAATAATCTAAAATTTGTTGTACTTAATATTATGCTCAGTTATAATTATTTTCATCTTTATGAATACAAGTAGCGCTCATCCTACGGATTCGCTGACTCTTTTTTGAAAGAAAATTTAGTGTGACTATCATTCAAAATGTTTTTCATTTGGATTATCTTATATCTCAAACTCCTTAATTGCATGAAAGCTACGAAACAAAACACCCATTCTACCGATGATCGTTTTATAGAAATATCCCTATATAGATTCATATATAAATGACAAGCAAACCTCAAGTTCCAGTTCTTCGTCTTCGATTGAGATTGATCAAGTCTAATACAGATATCTGATCATATTCAGTAGTTTGGACGTCATATTTTCTAATCCTGAACTCCGACTTGTTTAAGCAAAATTGAGAGACAAACATTCATGTCTTTTTAAGCGCAATATTTATCGCTAGACGACTGTTTCTTTAAGAAAATGGAATTAGATATGGTTCAAATGCTTCAGTTTGTTTATCAAGTTCAATAGCATGACCAGGTGACGATCACTCCAAATCACAATTCCATGAAAAAATATCTTTTTCTAAACTAGAGAATTCCGGATAGCTTTTTAAAGTTTTAGAACGATACAACGAAATATCTATTTCTGCGTACGCTACAATAAGCAAAAAACATTATGTAAGGATTCACAATTCCTTTACTGGATATGCTCTGTTACAAAAAATGTCTAATAAACAATTATTTTTCTTCAAGAATCGAGTTACTTGAGAATATATTGAAGTACTCCAAATCTCACTTAATGCCCTTGTGATAAACTTTTTAAATCAACGACTAGCCGTTTTCATGTACGGTTTATTTTTCTGTCTGTCTTCTGTCACATTAGGTTTCTCATGCGCATAAAAGTAGCTTGCTCATAATATGTCGGTACACAATCAAAAATTTCCAACACTCAGATAACGTTGGGTAGTTTTACTCAGTTTTCAATTTCTTTTTTATTTTTACAAAATGATATTTTGCTGGATTCGTTATCAAACAAGGTTAATTAGGTTCTTTGAAAAATCCACTTAAATTACTTGAGACTTATTTTAAAACTATGCGCTGAAATAACGTTCTAAGTCAACATCTAGTCGTTTCCATATTTAACACCGCTACATCCTTTAGTATTAGTTTAGGTTTCAACCGAAGAGATGCATCTCGTTTGAATTCCTCTTAAAAAGTTACTGTACATTTGTTAATACACTCATTAAGGAATTCAGAAACGAGAACTATTCGAAAATTGCTACCAATAGAGTACATTACATTGTGATCTAGAAAAATTCTTTGCATATATGAACGTTATTCTAAGGCTGATGTCTATGAAGACTCAACAACAGGACATCAAGCAGCCGCTTCGTATCTTTATATACTTCTGTATAAATCTTACTCAAAACTCTGACATATAGTAATGTACAAAGAAAAATATTTTTATTAGAATCAATGTCGAACATAGATTCAGGACCCTCGATTATTCTTAATTCAGACTTAAACTAACAAGGAGTTCATTAAAAAAGCTAAGAAATAGATTAAAACACCTTTTATTCGCTGCGAATTTGAATTTTCTGTACTTGACAACGGTCAGTCAAGTTTTATCAAAAACTATGATTTATTCATTTATCATTAATTAATAACAAACAATAGTGAAAAACTAACATCAGACTTGAGTTCTCCATAGTAAATTATCTTTGGTGACTTTTTACTGGAAACAGTTCATGTTATTTATTATGAATCATTTGGTGGAACCCATTCAGTCTTGATTTATCGATCTTCGGTTATCTTGAATCAAAATTTTTAAGATAAATAACAAAACGAACTATTAATTGTTTTATTTACTTATTATTAACCTCAAATTTGACCCGAGATTCGAATTCTATACATTCGACAATCCTTCCTACAGTTTTCTTATAAAACATCACAAGTTTTAAAAATTAATCTAGACGACACTATATTTCGATTGGGATAAATACACAAACATACCTGTAAAACCACAAACTTATTTTATACTATACGATCTGTGCTTCAGTTCGGAAAACAAATCGTTCTTTTCTTAGAAAAAAACATTCTGTAATCCAAAACTTCTTTCAAATTTTTACAAAAACTAATACTATCGATCGATTACTTGATCTAGACAATCTTTGACCAAACTTTTTTAAAAAATCGTTTTTTCTTAGCCTTTTTTGAAAAACAACTAACGCTCGTCAAAGGTGACTCGCTTAATCCTCGACTGCATTCATTCTATCTCCTTCGAGAATCATTGATAGATAAATCGTCGACAAGTGTGACGATATAGCCAGCTCAGTCGAAATGGATCGTCCACATTTTATAATTTCTAAAACCAAAACTATCAATCTTAAATGCGAAAAATATCAAGGACCCACGATTTTCTCATCATAGATAACAATTTTTGACTTATATAGTACATTGATAGAGTACTGCCATAAGTCGCCTTGACTATAGTTCATTCGGAGTTCATAACGAAAAACTGAGACAAAACATAATGTTCCCATTGATTTCAGCAAAGTTTTTTATTCTGACCTTGCACCCTGAGCAAGCACACATACAGAGTTATGTTTTTCATATGATTATCTCTCTTAGTCAAGAAAACAGGAACAAAACATCTCACCTCAGTTTTCATTGGGATTTCCGGTAGCATTTGTTCGTTACGATCTTCTGTATAAGAAAAAACACATGATGTTTGAAATTAAATGAAGAGGAATTTGGAATGACAACAAGCAAATAACACCATATTAGGATTCAAAAGTTCTTTAATAAATAGGTTCTTTTCACGTCAAATGTCTAATAAAGAATTGTTTTATCTCAAGAATAGAAGCATTTGCCATTTTTGTCAAGATGCCTCAACTCTCACTTATTGTACTTATGCTAAAGCTTTAAAGTTAACGTCTAGTCGTTCGCCAGCCTCCGTTCAATCAGCCACTCACGACTAGTCGTTTGTATATTTAACGGAACTATATCGATCGATATTAGTTCAGGTTTGGAGTTAATGAATGCATCTCATTTAACCCTCTGAGGTCCGACTTTTTTCTACTGAGCTGAATTTGCTGAAATTTTCGGGATACATTGGAGCTGTAGTGGAGAGTCTACGATAAAATTTTCAGCTCTATATTATGACAATTGAACAAAATATTTGCCAAACAGGGGTAAAAAATGGTTCCTTTGTGGTCAATATTTCTCGGTTCAAGCTCGCGTCATAGTTCTTGTTTTTCTTTTTGTTAGAAAGAGTACGTCGAGATGTCGGGGATCGCAGAATTCTTTTTTCGATTTCTCACTCTTTTAATGGAGAAAATCAATCACAAGTTTCACGACTCAAAAACGATGCCAATAATGAATGTCCAATTACATAAATACTTATATACACAAGTAACGCTCCTCTAAAGACCCGCTCAGCTCTTTCTCGTAAAAATCGTGCTTTTAAACTACCGTCAAGCTATTCATTTATAAAATAAAAAAAATCGAAGTCAGATTCAAATTCCTCCACCTCAACTGCTTTTAACTAAATTTCATAAAAACAAATATTCTTTGTTAAAAATTTGTCGTTTGTTTGAAAAATTGATCTTTAAAAAATTTTTAGAAAACTGACTTCAGATTTGAATTCCTCGTTCTCGATTATTCTTTGGTTAATTCTTATGAAAAATTTTTTTTCTGTAAAAACAGTGGTCCTCTGTATAAAAAATTGATCCATAAAAAAAATTTAAAAAGCTAACCTCATATTTGAATTCCTCGACCTCGGTTACCTTTTCGTCAACCCTTATGTTCTTTTGACTCTCTGCGGACATACAAGCAATCAAGCAAACAATTTATTTCTGCTTGACTCTTCTCTACGACAAAAGAGAATAATAAAAATAAAGCTTAATTTAAAAAAGAAACTGTAGTTCTTTACATCTTGACGTGCTCTTTTCAACACAAAGGAACAACTAAATATACTGAATGAGCTGGGACAGAGAGATCTTGGTCACCAGATCAAAAAATCATAAATGGAGAAGACACAGAAAAGATTTTGTCTTTTAGAAAACAAGCATATTTTTCAAGTAGTCGATTACAGCAATCATGAAAATTTTTAGGCAAAAAGAAGGTTTCGAATAAAAGATCATACCATATCTGGAAGATCCAAGGACGAGTTATCTTCCTACTTATCTGTGTTAGTTTCAAAATTTGTGACAAAAATTGACTTTTCTGAGAGGCTGTAAAAACATGGCACAGTGTGTTTTTTAGTGTTTTCCATACACTCTATCACCCCAGTAGTTTTGTACAGATCTTCGACAGTTTTCAATATTTATTGAAAACATCTCCAAGATTCTCAAAAATCAGAAGATTTGTAAATTCTTGAGGTGATGAATATATATATCTTACTGGACCTCAAAAGATTAACGTGAGTACAATAAATAAGGTTTATTCCATGAAGAAATGAGTTAAAATGACGATTATTATTTATATATGAATCACAGATAGGAATATTTCTATAAAATGATCATCACTAAAGAGTGGATATTACTTTCCTAGGTTTCATGCGATCAAGAAGACTGAGATATAATATAATCGAAATCGAAATTAATTTCTGTAATAATTTTCCTAAATTTCTTCCAAAGAAGGGTCAGGGAATCCATAGGATAAGCACTACTTGTTATAGAAATAACTATATTATTTTTTATAATGAATGCATGTTTTTCGAATTTATTTCTTACATTTTTGTATAGAATTATTCATCTTCGGATTTTATTAAATGTACATATAACTATATATAGAGATACAAAATTTTCTCTCTTTTTCTGCATCGATATTATCTCGTTTGGAAACGTTATATGCATAAATGACAAAATAGGCGCAAATAAAATATTTCTGAGACGATAATACATTTTGCTGTGGTAGTAACGATATTATTTGGGAAAAAGAAGTATAAAGATTCTTTTTCTTGTTTTTTTCTCTCTCGCTAATATCTTGTTTACTTCCTTGTTATCATATCTAACAATAATTCATAACATCATTAATAGTTTCCACTAAGATAGAAAAAAGATACAACGTATCTTTTCTTCTATAAATACGAACAAAAGGAAGTATAACATATTTTCTTTCAGAAAAAACATAAATATGTCGTTTCTTCCACGTATAGTAAGTATTTTAATCATTTGATAAGAATATAGATTTGAAATATGATTGTATAAATTAGTTGATATTGTTTGTTATAATATGGATAAATTACAACAACACTTCCATAATCACTATTCAATCGAAAAGAAGTGAATTAATACATGAAGAAGATTCTGATGCAATTGTAAAACCACAACGTCGTGTGAAATGCGATGAAAGTCAACTATTAAGTCAAGGTGAATTGGAAAGATGTATTAAAAATATAAATGTTATAGAACTTAATGTTGGTGGTGAAATAATGATGACAACTCGTGAAACACTTACTCGTTCTCCAAAATCAATTCTTTCAATGATGTTTAATGGTGATTGGGAACAAAGATTACCCATGGATAACAAAGGAAATTTTTTTTTAGATTTTAATCCAATTCTATTTCGTCATTTATTTGACCAATTACAAATATTAGATAAAAATAATATGATTAAATTTTATCCTCCTACACAACCTTCACTTATTGAACCATTTAAAAAGATGCTTAAAAAATTGAATCTTAATCAATTTTCATCATTAGAAAATAATATTATTACTTATAATGTTGGCGGTCAAACTATTACAAATCAACGTAAAACATTTAATCAAATATCTAATTCTACTCTAAGTAATATTGTTAAATCGTCGAACATTACAAAATTTGGTAATAAAAGTAATGTGTTTCTTGATTATGATCCAAAATCATTTCAACATTTGATTAAACTATTGAGGAAAAAACCATCTAAAAACGACAGTTGTTCAAAAGCAATTTCGAATCAAGAATATATTTTTTTCAAAAAATTAGTCCCTGATTTGAATATATGTAGTAAGTAAAATACATTTCATATTAGTAGAAATAGATTTCTTATTATTTTTTTTACATAATTAAGCAAATTTTGCGATACAATTTCCTAACTATGTAAATAATTTATATTATTTCATAGATAAATGGTGCGTGCGTTAAAGTACATTTTTATCTGATTTATATAAAAAGAATCAATTACTTCTAATACGATTAATTATTTAAAATGGTTAAATTTCTGTATTGAAATTCTAGCCAACTCGAAATTACTGAAAAGCCATACGAATTATAAGTTTTAGTAAAAATTTAGAGGTGAAAGCTTTACCTATGGACAAAATCAAAAGTTTAGCAAAAAGAAGTAGAGAAAGGAGTAAAATTAAATATGTTAATATAAATTTTCCTTTAACTCGAGAACAATGGAAATTGGTTATCGTCTTTTACTCTTTGGTGTTTTCTAATTTTTTTTGAATTCGAGATAAAAATAGAAGTATATAGGGTGTCTAGAAAGTCAACAGAGTTAGAAAAATTTGAAAATCTCCATTACGGCTCGACCAAACGGGCTCACTTTTTAACCAACGATAGAGGCATGTTCACACCCTAAATCCATACGAAGAAAGTTAGTGAGAGCCTTAACTAAATATCACCATCGACCTCAATAAGAAAATTTTACTTTTCAGAGATAAGGAAAAATAACAATACGCTTAACAAAGCTTTCTATTCAGGAAGTACCAATACGACTTGGCAAAATATATTAAATGATTTTAAGATAAAACAAAACTTCTATTCTTTCTTTCACTTCCCTTGTCTTTTTATACCAGTCGGATGTTTCTAGAACCAATTAACCCTCATATCACCACCTATCCAACACTAATGTTTTTCGGAAATGGGCTCCATGCGGACCCTACTACAGTTTTAAGTTAGAGGGAGAGCAAAATTTCTACCAAGTTGTGGAGAAAGGATGAGAATTACGTATGAAACGTCCCTATAGATAAAATTAAAAAGAAAGAATGTTTTCTCGTATCATTTTCTCATGAACTTTATTCTTTATTTCTTTTTTTTCTTATCTTCATCAAACCATTCTAAGCAAAAGTCACAAATTATATTTTGATGATTCGAACAGCAATGGAAATGACAGATTGAACATTGCGTAGCAACTTTTCTATCACGTACTCTTGGACAAAAATGACAAACGTTGCTTTCCACCACCCTTTGATGTAGTATTGATCAGATGAGCTACTGAAAGATCAAGACTTTGCATAGCTATTCGAACGTTTCGTTGGCAGCAGACGGATTTTAACAACGTTGATTCCATTCACTTTCGAATGTTCATAATATAACACATAATCTTCTAGAATATTTTATACAGATCAATGAGTGTATCAGAGACCGAATTCAAGCGATACCTCACCAATAATACATGTATAATTAGCTCTATCTCTGGGGTCCATTCGGACCCCAAAAGATGAATACCAGTTTGTCGATATTTCGACCTACTTTATTGTATCACCGACGTTCAAATCAAAGACACTGATATCATCAATGAGTTAGACTGACATTCTTCAATGCATATCTAGGAGCGCGGGAATGGACCTACGACTGCGTGAGACTTGACTAAAATATAGGTGTCCTGGGGTCCGTTCGGTTAAACGAACACAAACCTCGACCTTTGTTTTGTCCAACTTAAACTCGTTCAAAATAAACAAGTAATGGATAATCTTCATATTCAAAATCATCAACAATTAATGCATAACCCTTTGCCACATCTGAAACAGGTACGAAGGCAAGTGTCATTAGCTTCTTTATGTTCATTTGAAGTTTATCATTGGTGGTGTATTTATTCTGAAAACCTAATGTCCGCACTTCCCGCCAAAAACATTGACTCATATGAAATAGACATCCTATTTTATAGAAGAAATAGACGTTTTTAGACAAAAATCGCATGAAAAATGACCTATTGGGTGAGTATTTGGAAATTTTGTTTTAATTGACTTGAGTGTTGCACTTTTAAAATCTACTCAAATAGATTCAGGTTCAAAATCATGTTACAGTAGCAACTGTTTGAAAAAATGACTGTAATCATCAGTAGCTTTGCCAATAAGTAGCACGTATATGACAGGAATAATTTGAAGGGAAAATATGACATGAACAGTAAATAATTGATAATGGCTTTTCGGAAATATATTTATATGAGCGAGTTGTAAGGGCATACATACACTAAAAGTTCCGTCCATAAATCAATGTTTACATTTCTTTAAAATTGATAATTTTTTATCACACGTAAATATCGGCATCAAATGATATCCAAATAAGATGAAATTCTCCCCACGATCAGTTACTCGAAATATATGTATGGCAATTGACCATTTTCATCAAGTTGTACTGATCGTCGTTCATGAACGACTAATTGCATTAATATATTATGCGTTCGTAAATCAGGAACTGCATTTAATGGAATGGTATGTAGTGCATCAAATAGTATGGTACTAGTGGATTCATCTGATGATGAACTTCTAGCTTTAATTTCATTTTTTAATCGAACAATATGAACACGATCTGGACCAGGTGCATGACTATGTTCCGATGGTTCTTTAAAAAATACTTCCATCTGAATATTCGCATGGCATCAACCTGTAAAAAACATGAAAGGAAATTCAGAGATTATACTTAATTATTTGTTTCTTACTTCTGCAATATCAGTCTTCACAACGAAACATATGTTTTTTCTTTGTCATACAATGTTGAGTGTATAAATAACCCGTATAGTATAACATCGGATTCTCTCGGGAACTTGCCAACACTTAAATTTGACTCACTGTCTCACTCTAAATACGAATTCTTTCAAGATAGTAATACATAATTGTACAAATGAACAAATAATAAAGAAATAATTTAGATTTATGTATAGAATAGAAAGAGGACATTTATCTATTTTCAATTGGTCTTAGAAAACCACAATGATTCAATAGACGTAACAATAAAAATTCATTCACATACAATGTTTTATTCAATTTCTATGGAAACTGATCTTCAAAAAATTACACGATAAAATATATAAGAAGAAAGTAAATTTGGACGAGGTTTAAAACGACACAATGGAATGGGACAAAAAGTATTTAGGACGAATCGTGTCGGACGAATAGTAAGGAACGAACTATTACATACCGAGGTTCACCTACCCGTTCGATAGAATACTGTTGGAAATTATATGAAATAAAAACTTCAAGAAATATACTATCTTGTGGGTGAGATATAAATATTTTTTATCTCGATTTCAATGAAACAATGGATATGAAAAAAGACCACTACAGAACAAGAAATCTCTGTATTTTTTCTATCACTATTTTAAAATATGATATTTAACAATGTTCTATATATGTCTTTCGAGGATTTTAAACTACTTCTATCAAGAAAAAGTTTCTCTCCAATTTATATTTTCTTTATATTTGAGAAATCATTGATATGGACATTAGTAAAACATATTATAATATTACTTTTCTTTACAACAACTGAGAATTTTCTCGATTCTCCTCTATCACGTCAAACAGAGTAAAATCAATGTTATAGAGGTTTTTCATTTCTCACAATTCAAAGAAAATGAAAGATTTCTTTTGATGATAATCATGTTTTTCTCTTTCTTTTAGTACCACTCCGTGCCAGTTTGATAGATGTGCCTGCAAATGCCAAATGGAACAATAATGGTCAAACAGTCGGAGGACAAAATCCAACATTCTCTCACCCTCGAGGTTTATATGTGGATAATGAACAAATAATTTATGTTGCTGATTGGGAAAATCACCGTATTGTTGCTTGGAAATCGGGTAAAAAAAATGGACAAATGGTGGCAGGTGGACATGGAGAAGGTAATGGTACTCATCAATTGAATTATCCAACAGATGTGATCGTAGATAAAGAGAGAGATAGTCTTATTATTTGTGATCGGGCGAATAAAAGAGTAGTTAGATGGCCTCGTCAAAATGGAACAAGTGGAAAAATAATTATTTCAAATATCTCTTGTTGGGGATTGACAATGGATGACAATGGATTTCTCTATGTCTCCGATACTTACAAGAGCGAAGTAAGAAGATATCGAATGGGTGACTCTCAAGAAATAGTAGTAGCAGGTGGAAACGGAAAAGGAAATCGTCTTGATCAGCTTAATGAGCCTCGCTACATATTTGTCGAGCGAGAACATTCAGTATATGTGTCTGATTTTTCTAATCTTCGTGTGATGAAATGGATAGAAGGTGCAAAAGAAGGTATTGTTGTTGCTAGTGGACAAGGAAAAGGAGATAGTTTGACACAATTGTCTAATCCTGAAGGAGTTGTAGTTGATCAATTGGGTACTGTTTATGTAATTGATAGTCTTAATGATCGAATTGTACGTTGGCCTAAAGGAGCACAACAAGGAAATGTTATTGTTGGTGGAAATGGTCAAGGAGCACAAGCAAATCAACTCAATCTGTCCAGAGGATTGTCATTTGATCGACAAGGTAATCTCTATGTTGTTGATTATGGTAATAATCGAGTACAACGATTTAATATTGAAATACCATGAAATTAATGGGATGAACTGATAAATTTTATTTATTTTTTGCTTTTAAGTATTATTTTTTGATTGTTGTGTAATTTTAATTGAAAAGAAATAAATGAAATTGATGTATATTCATATTCATGTGCGCGCGATCAGAGACCCTGGTTGTTGGAGACACAAAATTCAACAGCGGTAAGACAATGTACGTACATACGTACGTACATAAAAGATCTTCCCGTTGTTTTTATCCAACAAGAGCAGTATCCCTCTGGGTTGAATTAATGCAGAAAACATACATTAATTTAACGCTAAAAGAAAAGTAATTAGAATAAATGGACAGCACTCACCCTCACACCCTTGGGAAAAAATTTGGGGTGGAAATAAATATACTACTTTTTCTGTTCCAATATAACAATAGTATGTTTATTACCGAAAAAAAGATATGTAAATGCTTAAATTTTGGGTATTTTTCATTCAATTGAATAATTTTCTTTCATATTCAATTTGTTATGGATATCAATTAAATAATTGTTACATTTGGAACAGAAAGAGTCATTTAATTAATAATCAATAACAAGTTGAATATAAAAGAAAATTACTCAATTGAATGAAAAACGACAAAAAAATATTTTTTAAGGTATCCTAACTGATCCTAACTAACTAATAGTTAAGAGGCTTACTTAATTTATTGAAATAAATGATAAATTTCAGCCTCTTATATATGATATCATTTATTGACAAAGCGACTGACTTTATCGGTCATGTTCGTCAATTATTTTCATTCATATATCATATATGAATGATAAAAAAATGAAAATAGCTCATATGTTTCTTATATGCTTAATTGCTTCCATATTGACATCCGTATTGTATGATTCATACATATAAATGTAATATGAATGTTTATCAATTAAGTGACTTATAAATATTCAATGAACCGGTCATTTCTCATTACAATTAAATCAACATATATATGTCGTACTAAAGTTACACTTTTTGCTGAAGCTAGTGTGAATGATAAAATAAATGCCACCCTATTGGAACATCTTGCATCCAAGATCTTGGGTACAGAAATGTAAAGAGATCTTAGAAATTTAGGTACAGAGTTTTAAGATCTTGGTAACAGGAATACTAGATCTCTTCTGCTTATTATGATCGGTTGAACTAATCTTTGGTACAGATAATTATATCTTGTCTAACGATCTTCAAGATGTCCAAGGTCTTGAGTTACTATCTCACTGTTTATTTATTGAAACAATCTTCGGTAAAAGTCACAAATTTTTCATCTGGATACATCATTATCAAAAATTTTACAAATAATTGTTCATTTCACATCAGAATTTATTTGTGATTCATCTGATAGTTCAAAACTAAGAAAAGATGTTGAATAATCAATCGTTGTAGTTGAAGAATCATTTGTAATATCAGTAGGAACTGGATCTATTAAATTTGAAATGTCTATAATAGCATCTTCATTTTCTTCATGCTGAATTAATCAGGATATTTCAACAAGTCGACGTTTTGTTATATTTCGTGATTATCTGTATTCGTTTTCTTTATTTATCTCTATATTTGCTTCCTCTATCCGAGAAAATGTAACTCAGATCCCTTCTCGCGTTGCACCCTGGAATTTAGTAGATTTAGTGAACTAGGATATATGAACAAATTACAGTGGCAACAGAAGTTGTCATTGAATTGTAACTGTATGCAAAAAAAGTTTGTCAGCCAAAATCACCTATCGACAAAACAATCAGTTGGCGAAGTATGCCAGACCCATTTTTTTTACATTCGATCCTGAAACAAACACACATACAAACTCATTTTTTTCATATAACCCTCCTTATAGTCGACGACTTAGCATATTAAGGAAGAGATATCTATCTATCTCCCATCCCCGTCCATGTTTATCACTTTTTCAGCAATCTCTTCACCCTGAGAATATAATATGTGAATCATCCCATTCATATTATGTTCAAATTCAAAACAATTTGATACAATCAATTGTTCATGTATTTGACATAAACAAAAATGATATTCATCATAAAAACATGATAAATTTAATGATTTATTTTGACATGGTAAATGATAATATTTTATACGACGAATAAGAGGATAATTAAGAATTGTTTCATTAAATATTTCACTTATATTTAAACATCGATCTCAGAATTTTAATTGTTTTTCAATTGTTGTTGATTCATTACAAAAATTTTGTAAAACAGTTAAATAATTATTTTTATTTAATAATTCAATAAATATAATATGAAATGGATATGACCAATAAATATTAATTGATCTTAAATTAATTGGAATTGTTTTAAAAGTTGTTCGACGAATAGGAAAATCATTTATTTTAACTTCAATAAAATGAACAAGTATTGAAGGTGGTAAATTAAGATTTTTATCAAATGATACAATAATTTTTGTTCCATTTATTTCACATCTATCACCAGAAAAACTTTCTGGACAAATACATGCATATTTATTATTAAATGTTCCATATTCATCTAAAGGTATACATTGATCATTATTTAAACATTTATTTTCTTCTTTATTTTCATCACATATTGTATTATTAATTAAACATCTCGAACCTATTTTATTCCAAGGACAAATACATAAAGATCGATTATTAGCTAATAAACCGATACATAATGAATCATCTGAACATGTACAATTATGTTTATATGTACAATATTTTCCATACCATCCTTTTTGACATTGACAAAATGTTCTGTTGTATGGATCATTAAAATATGTTTGACATTTTCCATGAATACATTCAGATTTTAAACAAGCTTTTCTAATATAATTTGTTCGTGGAATATTTATTTGAAAAGCAAGACGATGTACAGGTAAAAATGTAAAATTAAATGATTTAATTATACTTCCACGATAATTTAATGAAAGTTTTTCATAAATATCAATATGTATTAAATAATTTATATTTGGATTTTTTGGTCTCGTTGAATATAATAAATAAAAATTAAATTTTCTTTGACAATATTTCATAGATAAATAAGTAAATTGTTCATATGAATGAATAAGATTTTTATTTGTATCATCAATTAATGATATTATTATAATAAATGGTATTTGAACAGAATCAGATGTAACAAGAAATTGTTATGTAAGACTAATTCGTTGATTTTGATATTGACAAATATCACCATAATAACTTCGTGGACATAAATAAACATTTTTTGTTAAATTTTTTTCTTTATCTAACCAAATTTGTAAATCAAGTCCGCGATGACAACGTTGTTGATAATATTCAACATTTTCATTTGGAGATTCTTTTCTCAAGATTTCACTATTTTCATATTTTACATTTGATCTGATTAAACTATCATTTTTATCAAGTTTAAAATAGATTGTCCATTGTTCAGTAGTGTTATAAAAGGATCTACAAAGTGTTTCTACAACATCAGTACGAAATGATTCATAGTTATATTGACAAAGTCCTGCATAAGTTGAATGTAATGTAGTAGCATTATTTATACAACCTTGCTCGTCGTCATTATATTTACAGTTTGATGTCCAATCACATATCTTTTCACCGCTGATACAGGATTGATAACTATCATTTTGACAATGAAATGTTTTTGAATCATGATTATATATAGTTCTTCTATATATATTTGGTTCATCAATTGCACCAATACAATCAATATTCCCATCATTAGCTTTTTCTATAGGTAAACATATAAGTTGTTTTGTTTGAGATGAAACACATATATGATTATTTTGTGAACAATTTAATAATGGTGATGAATAACAATTAATTTCATCAGCACCATCAAGACAATTCCAAAATCCATCACAATGAGTATAAATATTATTATATTGCCATTGTTCACAATTTGTTTCATCTGTATCATTTCCATATTTAATATTGTTTGGTAATAAATGAATAATTCCATCACAAATCGTTTGAAATGAAATTTTGTTTAGAGCAAAGTTAATTTCAGGTTTTCTTGCAGCACAATGTTCACCAAGATTATTACAACCACATTTTGGATTTCTAACTAAAGTTATAGAATACATTTATTAGTTGTTTCACATTTGACTTGATTTAAATTTTGTTCTGGTAAACAAGGTTCATTTGATGAACGTAGAGTTTCGTCATCATCATCATAATAGCAATCCTTAATACCATCAAACAGACGACTTTTTGATATACATTTGGTTGAATTTAGGTATTGATACATTTTTGATTGATCACAATATGTTGAATTATTGTAACCTGATACTTTTTCTTGTTAGCCAGTCATGAAGAGGATTAAGAACTGTTTGTAACCACATAATACGTCTGTCAATTAAATTAATTAGTGAATGTTGATAAAAACGGCAAGTATAATTATTATCTAATATTAAGTTATTATTGTCATCAGGTAGAAAAACAAGTTGATTATCATAACAAAAGTATGTTAGTTTAGATGGACGAAGAGTTACATAATTCATTTTATTTTTTTCATATGCTAAATAAATATGACCAAACAAAACTGGAACAGCTGGAATATATATTATATCTGGACAAGTTTTTTCAATTATATTATCACATTGTTTATCAGGACAAAGTATAACGTATATATACTTCGGTATAATTGGCATTTGTATAATGTATTTCAATGCTGACCAACATTCATTAGATATTGATTTTGGTTTAGTAGAGAATATTGCTTTTGATAAAAGAATTTGACGTTGTGTAATACATGAACTTGTTAATATGTTTCTATTTAATTGATTCCGTTCGAGATGTTTTATACATGTTATATCTTCCGAATTAAATGTTGGTTCTCTAGTGACAATATCGTTTGAATCATAAAATTCATCTGATTTATCAAGACAATCTGAAATGTATGGATCATCTCGAAAAAATGTTTTAGGTATACATTGTCCATTTGAACATTGATATTCATTATGATTACATTGAGAAATTTCAATTAACCAATAATATTCTTCATCAATATTATTATTAAGACAATCAAAATTTCCATCACAAATTTCTGTCCAATCAAGACAAGATGGATATGGACCACGATTACATTCTAAATGAATATAACATGTTAATGATGTTGGTTCATATATTTTATAATAATAATAATCAAAAATTATATTATTTAATGATGAATAATTTGATTTATAATAAACAAGAGAATATTGACATTGTGAACCAAAATTAGGTAATGTACAATTATAAAAAGAATTTTTCCTAATAATGTTTTTTCTAAATTTAATAATTGATTTAAATAAAATTCATATTCTTCAATAATATCAATTGGTGTTGACCAGAAATATAAATCTTCACTTTTTATTTTTAATTTTGATAATTCTTCAAAACTTATTTTATTATCAATTTTATTTTTTTTTATATCTAATTTTGATATCCATTCACCCATACAATATGATATTATATGACGAGGATCATTTTCATTTCTAATATATGCACTTATATATAAACAGTCATGTTGAATATGTTTATTTTCATTTAACCAATTTGTTAAATGAAGATTTATTTGAAGATTACCATTTATTATATGGAAAAATACGACATTAAATAGAATTTGTACTGAAAACATTTCTCAATTTTAAAACAAATGCCACATTCTCATTTCTGCATGTTTTAATCATTCCCTTTTATTATAAAATAAATTTTCAGTAAAATGTATTTGTTCCTGTGAAGATACTTTGTCAACACATGTATAAATACTTTAAATCAATATATAATTTATTAACGTCGACGTTTCTTTTTCTAATGTATGATTTATAAAAAAAAAGCTTGAAAAATGTTTTGAAAATAAAAAAAAATATCAGTAGAGAAAATCATAAAAAAGGAGCATACGATGTTATTTATTTTATATTTTTAAATGCGCACTATTTTTTATATATTAAATACATTATCAAAATTTACTGTTGATTGAGTTACAGTTTTTGGATATTTTCTGTTGTTCTTTTTCTCTTTTGATATTAAATTATAATAAATTATATTACAATAAAGATTTTTTAAAGGATTATCTTTCCTTTCAATCATTTGTAATAAATCTAAATACTATATATATTGTAGTCTATATGATAATCATTTATTCACAGGGTTATTGTATGCGTACATCTATATTATGGTTGGGTCAAATGAACATATTGAATTTAGACATTTCCAAATGTTTTTCTTTGTTAGATCATCTTTTACCTATTTATTATTTAAAAAGCTAATAAATTGTTTACAATGGATAGTTTCGACGTGATATTACTGAAATAAAATGAAGTCAAAAAGGCTAGACGGGAATATCTAATCATCTCGAAATCTGAAAAAGGTCTCATTAATTCAAATTAAATTGAACAAAATATTTTAATATATAAAGGAGAATCGAGTGGATACAATGGCAGAAATATAATTAGTAGTAATAATTGTTATATTTTATTCACTAAAAATCAGTCATTTCTATTATATAACCAGTTATTATAAATATTAATAAAATCAATCAATTGAAATTTAAACACTGCGAGAAATAATTTATTCATTTAAGTAAATTAAGTATAATATTATTAGTATTTATATTTTAGTTATTTGAAATATGTCTTGTGTAATGTATTCTAAAATATGATGCATGAGATAAATTTTAGTTGAATGAATAAACAACAAAACTTAGAATGTGATTTGTTGATTATATTTATTGCATTATTTCTAATCTATCTTTTAAATAAAACATTTAAAAGTATTATTTTAATAAAAACAGGAAAGAAATGATTTTTTTTCTGCACTTCCTTTAAATTTTATTTTTTGTCTCATTACAACATCGAATAATAAGAGCAGATGATGATCAATATTTATTATATATATCAAATTAATGTATTTTACTTTTCTTCATTTTATTCTTTCTCTTTTTTTTATGTAATTACACTGGAAAATATAAATAATTCGTTTTTTTATATGAAATTTACAAAAATTCTTTTTAGTATATTTCTATATAAAAGTATTGCAAAAAAAATTGAATAGTATCGATATCAAAATAATATGTAGATTGATGCAAAATGAATATATCAAGAATGACAATAAATAGAATACTGCAATTTTCACCAGCTGGAAAAGGTTAAGTTAGGACATATCTTGATATAATAATATGAAAAATGAAATCATTATCAAACCCATCTTTTCTTTGAGAATTTATCACAAAAATGCATCATGGGCTGACCAAAAGTGAAGAGGACAACAACAGATTCCATGACTCCATCAGACTGAAGTCTGCAATATCTCTCTTGGAATTATTCAAAAATAATTCCCCAAAACAGAACATCTTTGTTCTGTTATGAAAATTAGTTAAGTGGGAAGCAGCCGATCTCAGAACTCTACATGATTCCAAGAGACTGGCGTCTGCGGCATTTCCCGTGCCAAAAGTTCTAAGCCCAGTGTTCCTTATCCACATATTAAGCTTTAAGAAACTATCTTTCTATTATGTAGTCTTCAAGAGAAAAAAATACGAAAATTTTTGTATGCTACTTGATAATACCTTCATCTAATATCATGATAAATCATTTGTGCTTGAAGTACGAAAGTACAACTAATAAGGTAGGCTAGTTTTCAGTCCCTTAATATATTGTATTAACAATTGAAAGATATGATAAGATGCAGTATGAAGAACTCTACAATTTATATAAGATCACTTGTTTTATAGTTACACTTTTTGTTTTCAAAATGAACAAAATTTTGAGGAATCAAATTTCGATCATAAGAAATAGATAATGTTTTTGATCCACAGTGATTTTAGTTTTTGTTATTTCATCGTTTCATCACCTGATATGCTTTAGCAAAGAAAAAAAAATAGACTACAATATGCAACGCGAAGCGATCTACAATCTTTACAACAAAATCCAATATAACTGTTTTCAACAAAGGAAAATTCTGTATCAGATATCGTACCACTAAGGAGTGAATAAAATGAAAAAAAAGCAAATGAATTCGATAATGTACAATATATAACTGTTTGTTTGTTCTTTTATCGAGAGAAAAAGAAAGAAAGAAAACAAAAAAAAGTAAAGAAACACAGAAATAATGATGTGCCATATAACGAGTAGACAATCAAAAATAACAATATAGGTCAAGTCCTAACACCATTCATACTGTAATGTTTTTATCATAAGTTTGAAAACTTCTCTCGTACTTTTAACTTTCAAAGTAATATTTAGATATTACTGTTTATACATCAAGTTACTCACTGCTTCAACGCTAAGGCTCATAGCGTGTAATAAAAGTATACAGATTTCGAAATGTTGATTTTTCAATTTTTTATTTTATTTTCCACTTACATAATAGAAAAATAATTTAAGATAAATTTTTATCTATAATAATTTTATTAATACACAATGATCAGCTGATCAAACAAGAACAAGCTTAATCTTAACCCTTTGGTTACGGAGTTTTTTTTAAGATATTTTTTTCCTCGTTTCTGTAGGTATTATTCCAACATATCTAGGTACATATATTGGAATATACCTTATCGATGTTAGGACTTTTCCCTTTTGTTCTTCTATTATATATATACATGGATTTGTCCTTTTTTCTATTATATATGTATGGGATTATTCTTCTTTTCTTAAGTATATGTACGTGTGCACTTCTTCATATGCGGCACGTATATACACTGCTCTTGGTTTTTCTATCGTTCCTTATTGTCTTTTCTCTTCTTCTTGTTATTTTCCAATAAACAAGAACTTACATATTACGACCATCTACATTGGCGACGAGAGTGAACGTGAAATCGAATTGCACAATCGTTTATGGTCAAATCCGAAGCAAAACAACAAGCAGCTACTACAACATTAATTACTACAATGACAGCACCACCACCAACAATCTCCTCCATACCTAGTCTATACGCATTCGATCCACGATCCACGATCCACAACTTGGGAATCATATTGTGATCGAATTGAATTCTACTTCGAAGCTAATCGAATAGCTTCAAGTAAAGACAAAAAGTCGTACTTCTTATGGTCGGTGGGTGATACAGTTTATTCGATATTAAAGTCTTTCGTGGCATCTGAGATTTTGACTGCTGGAACAGTCACATACGAAAGATTAATCGAATACCTGGATAAACATTACGATTCAACGAAGAGTGTTATGACTGCTAGTTTTGATTTCTATACCTGCTACCAAAAACCCGGACAATCCTTTCAAGAATATAAAGCCGAGTTATGCAATAAACTTGAATGTTGTGGTTTTACTTCATCATGCTTCGCAAAAAAATCACAAGATCGTGCATTACGCGACATGTGTGTGATTGGATTACGAGATCCAAAAATTAGACAAGGGTTGTTGAAAGAAACGGATTCGAATCTGGAAACTACTGAAAGAATCATACAAGCAGCTGAATGATTACAAGCTGATATGCGTCATTTCGATACTCCTTTTAAAAAAAATGAGCCATCAGTGGCGAAAATTCAAAATGCCAACAAAAAGAAACGATAACAAACCATCAACCAAAGGTGATTATAAACCATGTGATGATTGCGGTTTAACAAAACATCGTCGTAATGACTGTAAGTGTAAAGAATTCATATGTAATTCTTGTAAGAAAAAAGGTCACCTGGAACGGGTTTGTCGACAGAAGAAAGGGTCAAATTCAACCAATCACATATCCACCATATATAAGGTTAATGGTACAACTACAACTGATCAATCAACTGTTCAACCATCCACAATTACATTACGTATCAATGGTTATACATGTTCAATGGAAGTGGATACCGGAGCTGTAAACACATTTATCGACGCAACGACTTGGCATAAAATTAGTTCTCCAAATCTTCATCCATCAAAGCTTAAACTTAAGTGTTATAGTGGTTCAACATTACACATTAAAGGTGAATGTTTAGTGAATGTAGTATATAATAATAATTCATTTCAATTACCAATCGTCATTGTTCATTCTTCCCGTCCTTCACTTCTTGGTCTTCAATGGACTTACAAATTAAAAATGGATTTAAATCATATCATTCATGGTTCAAATAATGCTGGAAACTACGTACACAAAATTGTTGAAAATGTCAACCTTCAGCAAATAATACAAAAGTACCAATCAGTATTAAATGATAAATTAGGCTATTGCACAAAGGTTAAGGCTCGTATCCAGCTAAAGACAGATGCCCAACCAAAATTTTATAAAGCTCGAACAATACCATTTGCCTATGCAGACGCTGTTAAAGAAGAAATTCAACGTAATGTAATAGCTGGTATTCTTCAACGCCTCGATACATCCGAATGGGTAGCACCCATCGTTCCCCTTAAGAAACCTAATGGAAAGATTCGCATATGTGGAGATTTTAAAGTGACTATTAATCCACAGATTTGGATTGATCAATATCCCATACCTTCGATTGACGAATTACTTGCGCGTGTAAATAATGGCATTAAATTTACCAAATTAGATTTGTCTGATGCTTATCTACAGATCGAGTTGGATGATGATAGTAAAAAGTTAGTGGTGATGAATATTCCTATGGGATTATTTAGGTATAATCGGATGCCGTTTGGTATTTCAAACGCACCAGTTATTTTTCAACGCGTAATTGATCAAGTCATTTCCGGCATTCCTAATTCTGTTGCTTATCTCGATGATATATTAATCACCGGTAAAACAGAACAAGAACATTTACAAACACAGGACATGGTTTTATCTCGATTATCAGAGTTTGGGTTTACTTGTAACCCGTCTAAATGTTCATTTTTCAGGGATGAAGTGACGTACTTGGGTTACATAATCGATAAATATGGAAAGCGCCCAGATTCAAAGAGAATCGATGCAATTACTCGAATGCCTGTACCACAAAATGTTATACAACTGGAATCTTTCATCGGCAAGGTGAAGTATTACAGAAATTTTAATGAGAAGTTTTCAACGAAATGCAAAGTACTCAACAAATTACGACATTGGCACATTTCAATTTCAACCTGCCTCTTATATTATATACTGATGCATCTCAATACGGGATAGGAGCCGTCATTATGCATCGTTACAATGACGGATCCGAACGACCGATCGCACATGCATCAAGAACATTGACTAAAGCTGAACAAAACTACGGTCAAATAGAAAAGGAAGCTTTATCAATTGTTTATGGTGTTAAAAAGTTTCATCAATATTTAATTGGTCTAAATTTTGAATTAAATACAGATCATAGACCTTTATTAGCAATTTTTAATCCAACTAAACCACTTCCAGCAACTACAGCAAATCGTTTACACAGATGGGCAATATTTTTAATAGAATATACTTACGATATTCGTTTCAAAACCTACACATTGTCATGCTAATGCCGATGCATTATCCCGTTTACCACCTCCACATGACGATTCAACTGTTGATGAGGATACATTGACCATTAATTTTATTCAAGCAGAATTAGAAGATAAATGACCCGTAAAGGCTACTGAAATCGCTTCAGCAGCTGATAAAGATAAGGTACTTAAATTGGTACAAAAGTTTACTCTTACGAAATGGCCTGATTCAAAAATAAAATGCAAAGAACTTCTTCCATATTTTAATCATCGACATTCTCTATCGGTAGTGAATGGTTGTATCTTGCGAGATATACAAATAATTATACCATCATTATTACAGGGACGAGTTCTTCGAAGGTTACACGATACCCATCTTGGTACTGTTAAAATGAAACAATTGGCTCGATCATATTGCTGGTGGCCCAGTATCAACAAGGATATTGAAGAAATTACACGTTCATGTACAATTTGTCCACAACTGCAACCAATGCCAAAACAACAATACAAATCATGGGACGAACCACCTCACGTTTGGTCTCGTGTTCATATGGATTTCCTTGGTCCAATATGGAATTCTAAATGGTTAGTGTTAATCGATGCTAAATCAAAGTTTCCAGTAGTAATTGATATGGGAAATAATACTTCTGGCACGAATCTTATTCAAGCTTTAGAACAAGTCATTGACTGGTTTCGTCCACCTCACACGATAGTTTCTGATAATAGTCCTCCATTTAATAGCTATGAATTAATACAATTCTACGATAAATATGGTATCAAACACGTAACATCTGCGCCTTATCATCCAGCTAGTAATGGAATTGCTGAACGATTTGTTCGTTGTTTCAAAGAAGCACTGCTCAAAGAACAAAGTTCAGGTCAAGTTGATAAACCAACAGCATTAAGACGAATACTTCGAACTTATCGGTGGAGTCCTCATACAACTACTGGTATAAGTCCTGCTAATTCGATGTTACAACATTCAGTTAGAACTGAATTTTATATCATGGAACCTACTAATACACCGGAAGAAACACAAACTTCGAAATATTCCGTTGGACAATTAGTATGGATGTTAAAGTATATATTAAATAAACGCCCACAATGGAAATCAGCTATTATTATGAAGACTATTAGTTCAATGGTGTATGAAGTGCAATCAATCGATGGACAACGACATAATCGACATCAAAACCAACTACGTCTTCGTTTTTATTCAAAATCTCAGTCAATTGATGATCTGGCTAAATCAAAGTCGAACAACCAATCGACAACACCTATACGTAAATCTACCGCAGCCCCAAGATATCCACAATGTATTCGTCGACCTCCAGATCGTTATAGTCCATGAACATTTTTAAGGTGGGAGATGTAGGTATTATTTCAACATATCTAGGTACATATATTGGAATATACCTTATCGATGTTAGGACTTTTCCCTTTTGTTCTTCTATTACATATATACATGGATTTATCCTTTTTCTATTATATATGTATGGGATTATTCTTCTTTCCTTAAGTATATATACGTGTGCACTTCTTCATATGCGGCACACATATACACTGCTCTTGGTTTTTCTATCGTTCCTTATTGTCTTTTCTCTTCTTCCTGTTATTTTCTGATAAACAAGAACTTACATATTACGATCATCTACAGTTTCATACAGTCTGAAATGAATTTTATTAGCATATAATTAGAAGCATTTGGAAATGTTTCAGAATAAAATAATCTTTAAAACAGATTATTATACGAAGTCCAAAATTTCAAACATCATACTGTTAACGTGTATCGGTATGCTTTTTCTTACATCTACTTGTATGATTACAAAATATACAAGATTTTCGTGAAATTTTTCCTGTATCGTTGACGGAACTAGAGATGGAAAATGACGTGGAGTAAGACGTATGGAATTACCTCCGATAGTCGGGTAACCATTTGGAGTCTTGAGTTGAGTCCATATTTCAATCTGTTGTCGAATCAGTTCACTTTGAAAATCGCCAAACCGAGTAGTTTTTTATGCTCCATTTTAAATAGCATTAGAACAAGATAGAATGTGAGAAGCAGGCGTATCAGAACGCAGAAGAGAGCACATGAATACACATATATAATGCGGGACGATGAAGCAATAATATTCCCAAAATAAGAGAAAAAGAGAAAAGTCTTGTCGAATGAGTCTAAATAATATTATAATGACGGGGACATTTGCAAAAAAAGTTCAACACGCATATATACGTGCCCCGTAACCAAAGGGTTAAAATATTATTTTACTTTTTTTTCGAAGTGTAATAAAAATAAAGTAGCAGTCCTGTTTTGAATCAATTAGAAAATTTAAAATAAAAGTCAGCTTATAGTGGATAATAAAAGTAGTTATTCTATAAATCAAAATGCATTTAAATGACTATTTTTTCATTATTGATTTGACAGGATTATTGGTTGTTGATTTCAGCTGCTGTTACTCTCTTTATGTGATTATATGCATCACACCACCCTTTTTACTCGTTAATATTTTGCATTACCTCTCTCTATCTAATTATATGCGTCACGCCACCTTTTTCTTCCTTTTGTATTTACATTCTCTTTCTTGTTTACATGGTATAGCTTTTTTGTTTTTATGACGCAAATATACTAATATCGTCACATATATTTTAAATTAGATCTGCCTTTGTCTCTATAGAAAGAGATACCTTTTTCTAGCTCCTATATTATATCACTCATCGTTTTTCGATTATATTTTTTTATCTTATACTCATTATCCCATCACGTATGACGCACAGAATAAAAATAATAAGCATTATTCAATCATTTTACCGAACGTAAGAAAATTTTTTACTTATTATTTCTCTATTGTCAACAATTACTATATAAGCACGGGATTATTATCACAAAATTATAAACATACATTTATTCTAAGTAATCCAACGAATTACATTTCAACACTACCTAACAAACTGCAAAATGATTAGCACCAAAATCTTACCATATTTGGTTCTTGTATTGATGTGTTTCGCAGCAATTTGCCCAGCTCAACTACTGTACAAAAACCGTACGTACGTATGATTAACCAACGCACAATTCATTCGTTTCTTATCCAATTAAATTAATCAATAAACATCTAATTCAATACATGTAAATTACAAACATAGTCAAATATGAATTTTCTATTGTTCAATTGATATCTTTCCGTTGATTATTCCAAAAATAGAAATTACATCTCGTGAATCTATGAAATATTTGGATAGAACTTCAAAAGTCAACTCTGAAGTGAATAAAATATTTGATTAGAATCTCACCGTTCGAAGTGTACATGTCTCGTCTGTTTGCCTATCATATAATAAACTCAAAATACTACATTCTGATTGAAGAAATATATTTGAATAGAAACATCTTAAAAATTATTCTTTTATTAAATTTTCATCAACCATACAATCAATTAGAAATATTCTCTTTGATTTCAGTTAAATATTTGACAAGAATATTCCTATAAATTATTCAATGATTCTCTGCTCGTCAATCATAAATCAACACGAAAATTTTTATTTGAGTACCAAAATATATGTGCAAATAATCTTCGTTTAAATTACTCCTTTGTCCGGTGTCTACCAACCCTTTAATACACGTGAAATATTTTATCGAATTTCAGAAATATATTTCAATAGAATGTTAATGTGAATTATTCTACTATCATATGTTTATCAATCATATAATCAACTCAAAATATTTGGATCTAATTAATATTTAAATTTCAATATGATTATATTTTGAATTATTCCTTCATTATACGTTTGTCAATTATATAACCAACAAAAAATATTTTGTCAGTTTTCAGAACTATATTTGAAGAAGATCTTGGTTGAAAATATCCATTTATTACATGTTTCTCTATTATATAATCACGTCAAAATATTTTCTTCGGAATAAAAACTATAGTTCTATAGAAACGTCTTATATATTATCCTTTTAAAATGTGTTCATCAGTCATTTAATCAATTCATAATAATTAACCTGCATTTAAAATTATAATTTAACATAAACCTAATGCAAATTATTCTTCGTATATATGCTTCTCAATCTTAAAATGAAATTATAATATTCTATCCAACTCGAGAAAAATAATTCAACAAAAACTTGTTATAAAATATTCCTTTATTGTATTTTCGTCAATCGAATTATCAACATAAAATATTTGATTAAAACTGAGATATATATTTGAATAGAATTTTGGTATAAATTATTTCTTTATTGTATCTTCGTCATGTACATAATCAACTAGTAATAATTAATACACATTGAAAATCATATACGTATAGAATCGTGGTGTACAATATTCCTTTGTTCTATGTTCGTTAAACATATAAATAACGATAAATATTCTCTTCGAATTAAAAAACTATACATGAATCAACTTTTGGTGAAAATTATTCATAAGTTTTGTGTTTATCAAATGTATAATCGAAACAGAATAATCGATTGAAATTCACATGTATATTTCCATAGAAATTTGATAGAAATTATTCTCTTACTATTTGCATGTCAATCATTTAATTAACTTCGAATATGTAAGTTATAATGCGAAATATATTTTAAAACAAACTTGATATAAATTACATTTTTATCATATACTCATCAATCATGGAATTACTATCAAATATTTTTTTCGAATTTAAATATATATATGAACAGAATTTTGCTGTGAATTATTCATTCATAATGTATTTGTCAATCATAAAACTCAGCATGAAATATTTTATTGAAATAGAGAAATGTATTTAAATCAAATCTTAGTCTGAATTATTTCTTTATTATGTTTTCATTCCTCATATAATCAATACAAAAAATTTTCGAATTGAAAAATAAAGTTGAATAGAATTCTGTTAGAAATTATATATTTATTATTTGTTTTTTAGTAATAGAACAAATTCGAAATATATAATTTGTAATGATAAAAATATTTTAATCAAAATTTGGTAAAAATTATTTTGTTATTGTAAGTTTGTTAAACATATAAGAAATTTAAAATATTTTTTCTAAAATAAGAATTTTAGTTGAATAGAATATTCTTGTGAATTATTATTTTATTTTGTTTTCTTTAATCATATAATCAATATGAAATATTTAATTTGAATAGATAAATATATTTTAACAGAAATTTCGTGTGAGTTATTCGTTTACTATGTAGTCGTCAATTATATTATCTATTAGAAAAATTTATTTTTAAAGAAAAAATATCTTACAATAGAACCATCTTATGAATCATTCCTTTATTGTCTTATGATAAACTATATGATCAACTTGAAATATTTAACTCATATTTAGAAATATATTTCAATAGATACTTGATATCAATTATTCCTTTATTATGTTTTCATCCTTTTGAAAATTATGATAAGATATTAAAATTGAAATTAAGATATACATTTTAATAAGAAGTTCATAAAGGTCATTCCATTATAGTGTATTCATCAATCATATAAATTAGTTGAAATATTAAAATTATATTGAAAACTATATTTTAATAGAAGGTTAATCTAAATTATTCCATTATTGTCTATATATCAACCGTATAAAGACTGGAAATGTTTTTTTACAATTAACAAATATAATTTCATTGTATTTTGGTGTAAAATATTTCTTTATTCTATGATTTGTAATTGTAACATCAATTAGAAATATATTCTTCTATTTGAAAAGTATAATTGTATGAAATATTCTTATAAATTTATCCGTTATTATGTCTTTATCAATTATATAATGAACTAGCAAATACTCAAATCTTATGGAGAAAAATATTTCAATAGATAATTCATATGAATTATCCTTTTCTTTATATAAATGTAAACTCAATAATTATCTTGAAATATTTTCGAAATGAAAAATATATTTGAATAGAATTTTCTTAAGAAATATTTTTCTATTATGTCTTCATCAGTTATATAATCAATTCGAAATATTTAAATTTTATTAAAAAATATAGTTTAATATAAAGTTGATGTGAATTATTCATTTATCATGTATTCATCATTTATATAATTAATAGAAAATATTTTCTTTAAAATGAGAAATATAATTAAGTAAAATCCTACTAGAATTTATATTTTTATTACATCTTCGTTAATAATATAATAAATTTCAAACATATAACTAATATAAATAACAATATTTTAATGAAAATTTAATTCAAATCATTCTTTTATTCTATTTTCATTAATAAAATAAATATTTTGAAATATTTCTTTTGAATTCATCAATATAATTAAATAGATTTTTGTTGTGAATTATTTTTCTACTATGTATTTTTTAGTCATATAATTCGAAGGAGATATTTAATTATAATTGAATAATATAATTTAATAGAATCTTGCTATGAATTATTTCTTTATCGTATATTGATTAATTCTAGAATCTATTGAAAATATTTTTCTTCTATTTTTAAATATATTTGAATAGAATTTTCCTACAAATTATTTTTTACCTGTGTATTCATCAATTATATGATAAAATTGAAATATTTAAGTCACAAATGATAAATATATTTGAATAAAAAAATGATATAAATCATTCATTTATTATTGATTGTAAATAATATAATTAATTCGAATGATTAAACTAGAATTGAGAAATATATTTAAAGAGAAATTTGGTATGAGTTATTTATTTATTATATACTTCTTAATTATTTAATTAAACTGAAATATTTAGTTCGATTTAATAAATATATTTTAATAGAATATTGATATGAATTAGTTTTTTATGATATGATCAAGATTTATATTATTAATACAAAGGTATTTTTGAATAGAGATATTTATTTGAATAGTATCTTAGTATAAATTAGTTTTTTATTGTTTATTCATCATTTGTATAATCAATTCAAGATATTTTTTTCGAATGAAAATGTATACTTGAACAGAAACATGTTGGGAATTATTCTTTTATTGTATATTGATAAATAATAAAATTGGATTGAAACATTAGTTTTTCAATTGAGAAATATAAAGGAATAGAATTGTCTTACTTATTATTCTATTATTAAATGTTCATCAGTATTCGAATTAATAGAAAATATTTTATTGAATTTAATAAATATATATAAATAAAATTTTGGTAGAAATTATTTCTTAATTATGAAATTATTAATTGTATAACTAATAATATATATTTAATAAATATTAAGAAATTAATTTGGATTAAATATTTCTGTAAAATATTCATTTATTATATCTTTTGAAATTCTAGAATTAATTTTGAAAAACTTTTTTTGAATTGAGAAATGTATATGATTAGATATTTAATATGAATTATTCTTTATTTATATATCATTCAATAATATAGTCAATTGAAAATATTTAATTGAAATTGAATAAATAAATTTCGATTGAAAATTTGATATGTATTATGTCTTTATTATATAATCGTGAATTATAATAATAGTTGGGTATATATTAATTTGTATTGAGAAATATATTTTAATTAAAACATAATATAAATTATTCGTTTATGATGTGTGTTATTAATCATGTAATTAATTCGAAATATTTTCTCTAAATTAAAGAATGTAGTTTAATAGAATTTTATTATTATATAGTCTTTTATGTTATATTTGTCTATCATATAATCAATAGGAAATGTTTGATTGAAATTGAGGAATATAAATGAATAGATTTCTGTTGAGAATTATTCATTTATTATTGTTATTAATAGTATAATCAAGTAGAAATATTTTTTTTTTAAATTAAGAAATATATTTGAAAAGAATTCTGTTGGTATAGAATATTTCTTTGTTATGTATTTATTCTTTATATATTTATATGAAAATATTTTTTTCAAATAGAAAAATTTAATAAAATAGATTCTTGCTATAAATAATTCATTTAGTATTTGTTTAATAATATTATAATAAATTTAAAATATTTAACTTGTATTAATAAATATATTATAATTAAAAGATAATATGAATTATTCTATTCTTGTATATTTGTCAATTGTATAATCATATAAAAATATATTTTTTTTGAATTATTAGATATAGATGAATAGGATTTTGTTGAGAATTATTCGTTTAATTTATGTTCATCTATTTAATAATAAAAATAAAATATTTGATTATAATTAAGAATTATTTAGGAGAAGAATTCTGGTGTAAATTATTCATTTATTTTATATTAATGAATTGTATAATTAATTTGTAATATTTTATTAAAATTAAGAAATATATTTTAATAGAAATTTGGTATAAATTATTCTTATATCATTAGTTTGTTAATTATATAATCAATTAAAAATATTTAGTTTTAAACGAATGATATATTTTATTAGAATTTTGCTATGAATTATTTCTTTATTATCTATATGTAAATTGTAAAATTAATGGAAATTATTTTTCTTTGAGTTATTGAATATATTTTAATAAAACCTTAATTTAAATTAATCGATTATTGTGTGTTAATGAATGAAAGAATCAATGTGAAAATATTTTCTTTAAGTTTAGAAATATAATTGAATAAAATTCTGTTGGTGTAAATTATTCTTTGATAATGTATTTGTAAATCATATAATCAATAAGAAATATATTTTATTTGAATTGAAAATAATATTTTAATAGAATATTGTAATTAATTATTCTTTTATTGTGTAATGATTAATTGTATAATCAGATGAAAATATTTAATTCATTTTGAATAATATAATTCAATAGAAATATTTAAGAATTAATTTTTTATTGTGTATTTGAGAATAAAATAATAAATAGAAAATATTTTTTTTTTATTTGAAAAATATAGTTGAATAGAATTTTGTTAGGAATGATATATTTATTGTGTTATTGTTAATAATATATTGAATTGAAAACACATAACTCTTTAAGATAAATATATTATAATATAAAATTCCTATGAATTATTCTATTAATATCTATTAGTGAATATTATAATTAATTGAAAATATTTTATTTTTATTAAGAAATATATTTTAATATAAATTTGGTATGAATTATTTTTTGATTGTGTATTTATTAAAAGATAGAATTAATTGAAAATATTTTTTTAGAATTGAAATATATATTTGAATAATAGATTACTACAAATTATTCTTATATTATAAATTTATAAATTGTATAATGAATTCAAAATACATTTTTTTTATTGAGAAATTTATTGGAATATAATCTTGGTATTAATTAATCAGTTAGTATGTAATGGTAAATGATATGATCTATTCGAAATATTTTTTCTCAAATTAATAAATATAGTTGAATAGAATTATATTAAAGATTCTCCATGTATCATGCGTTCATTAATTGTAAAATAAAGATGAAACTATTGCTTGAAATTAAGAAATATAGTTAAATAAAATTTTCTTATGAATTATTCTATTATTTTGTATTAGTTAATAATGTAATTAATTAGAAATATGTAACTCATGATGAGAAATATATTCAAATAGAATATTCGTTTGTATTATTTATTTATAATGTATTGATAAATTGAATAATAAATAGGAAATATTTCATTGAAATTAAGAAATATATATCAATAGAATGTTGATGTAGATTATTACTTTACTGTATGATTGTCAATTATATAAATAAGTTGAAATATTTTTTTAGAATAGAGAAATATATTTGAATAGAATCTTGATATAGAGTATTCTTTTTTTATGTGTTGATTAGTAATATAATAAATTAGAAAAATTTAAGGCGTAAGTAAAAATATATTGGAATAAAATATTCGTCGTTTGGATCATTCGTTTTTTTGTGTGTTTGTTAATTGTATAATCAATAGGAAATTTTTGTTTTTGAATAGAGAAATATTGTTGAATAGAATTGTCGTGTGATTTATTATGTTACTATGTGTTCGTTATTTGTATAATAACATCTAAGTATTTTTTTTGAATTGATAGATATTATTTAGTAGAATCTTCGTATGAATTATGCCATTATCATGTGTTTATAAGCCGTGTATTTGATAAATAATATTGATTTCGAATTCAAGAATATATTTTGATAGAATTTTGCTCTAAATTTTTCATTTTTCATGTGTTCGTGAATCTTAGTATTAAGACAGAATAATTGATTAGAATTGAAAACTATATTTCAATAGAAAGTTATTATGAATTATTGCTTTTTTATTTATTCTTTAATCGTATCATCAATTTCAAATATTTTTATAGTATTATGAAATATATTTGAATAGAATTTTCGCAACAAGAAATAATTTAGGTTTGTAATGTAACAATAGTATTTCAATGAATAATTCGTCGAGAGAATGTTCTGATATTTTGTTTCATTATTTGTATATTTTTGTTTGGGTTTATCATATTTAGTATTTTATGATTTTGAATATATTCAGTTCTTTTTTTTTGCTTAGGACGGATGCCACACAAACAAGTCGATATAAAAGATCAGCTGCTATCATCAATCATTATCAAAAAACATTCTGTTCTTGCTTTCTTTTAATTAGTTAGTTATGCTTTCTGCTGCTTCCAATTTAAATGTTTCCTTCTCTCTTAGTCTTGTATATCTATTTTTTGTATAATTTATAATAATAATAATTATTTTCAATAAAATAAACGTATTATAAACATACTCATCTTGTTTTCTTGGAAAGATCATGAAATAACTGGAGATTATTCATTCAGTTTATCTATTAGAATAACTATGAAATGACACTACCGATATCGTTCTTCTGAAAATGAGATTCTCATCAGGATTCAGAACTGTCATTGAATATTGTATATTATAATTCTATTCTATTAAAGTTTAAAGCAATCTTTATTAATATTACTGCTAATATTTAAAGTAATTTCAAAAGTTAGTTTTTTGCTCAGCTGCTTTCAATTATAATAAATGTTATCAACAGGTAAAAACGTGTTTGTTACATCAATCCAACATTCATCCATTTTGATGACGCACAAGAGTATGAGAGGAAGACTATACAGGTATTTCAGATAAGCTGTCATCTTGAATATAATAGTGATTGATTGCGTACTGAATATTCCTATGATATTTTTCACAATAAAATTTCGTATATAAATAATACACTATACGTCAATCTAAGCCTTCATCAATTTTAACTGTGTACAAAAGTAAAGGCGACGTATTGCAAAAAAAAACAAAATATATATTCAAAAATAAATGATTTCTATTGAATTTATTTGCATAGATGTCATAATACCATTACACCGGGTATTGACAGCTAGACGTCAGAATACCCTTACATATAGCCAACGAAAGTAAATTGACATTCATTCCACCCATTACACCAAGGAGTAGTGACTTCATTACCCCACCAAAAAATACATCTATCATAGAACTTGAGGAATATGAGTAGATTTGGTTAATGATTCGATGGCGACAAGAAATAAATAATATATTCTTCAAATGCTAGAATATCAGTTGTTTCACTTTAGAATTACGTGTTTGCATTCATATTCAAACTGTTTTATAAAAGAAATAATACATGATATTAACAGCAATGACGTGTTTATGTAATAATCAACTATATGAGATACAAGTTGATATATTTGGAATATTGAAATCACGTAAAGAAAAAACACAACAGTTTTTCATTATACGCATATATGTAATTATTAATTTAGTTCAATCATTTAAAATACCCAATGAAATAGATACAAGTTTTATTTATATGTAAATATATTAAATACTGGTCGGCAAAGAAGACAGTGAGGGTGCTCGGAAAGCCAAACCAGTAGGCAAATACGCTGTTGCAGGTGCTCCAAAACACTGATTCCTGTGCAGTATCACGACTCCACGACCAACCGAATCCGAAACGCAACGCAACGCATCCTATTTCATCCACAAAAGCCAACATCGTAGAATTGAAGGGCCATATTCAGCATAGCTTGCAGAAACAAAAATCGTCACAATCCTCGCCGCAAATCGTATCTAAAACGCACACCTATTCATCAAGCCTTCAAGAAATTAGGAAATCAATCTACGCGTTACTATTTTTGAATTCATGTTAATACACCAAACACACTCATATCTCTCAACTTCTTAGATATTGAAGAATCCATTTGTAGATGGGTATAGTGATCCAAGTTGCAGTACGCTACTAGGTTTAAATGGTTTGTATATATAACGATAGATATGATGTTGTGTATTGGGTTAGCTGCTGAAGAGGCAGCGGTGTAATGAGGAAGTGGTTACGCCGGTAGAGTAAGCTGGTAAGTCGTTTGTTTGTAGAAAAATACCGGGTGTATTGAGATTATGACATCACTCATATTCGTTCGTTTCTTTTACTTCTTTTCTGTCATATATAATGAGTGCGGCAGAATAAATGCCCCTCTCAATATTTTGATGATATCTTTTCCACTTTTCATCCGAATCGACTTTTTCTTTTTTATAAACGACTCGCCGTGTCAAGCTCTACAAAATGGGTTTACTTTTATTAATGTAAATAGTTTCCATAATTTTGAGACATGCGATACAATCGGGTGATCCAACTAACACAACTTCAAAAACAACTAGTTTGTGAGTGTTTTTATACGACGATTTTAATTGTTCAATCAGTATTGTTTTCGATTTGAGTTCGTTCCAATCGATAGGTATTGACAAGTTCATCCCAAATTGAATGGTCCAATGAATTCAAATCGGGACTATTTGAAGGTCAATGATCCTTGTCAATGGATGATGGAAGATTGTCTCGATACTATTGCTGTGTTAAATGATGCGACCGTGGTTTGACGCCATCCTATTGAAAGACCCAGTCGCTGTCGAAAGTATTATTCGCATATTTCAATACAACAGGAAGCACTTTTTCGATATAAACAGTATGATCGACTGTTCCTTCAACCAAGATCACTAAAGATGTTATGCCATTGGAACAGGTACCCAACCAAATCATTACTTTCCGTGGGAATTTTTATTTCTGCTTAATGCCATCTTTCTCATCGGCATCAGCACGATCTATTGCCCACACTCGATCGTTCTGAGAATTATAGACACCATCAATGTCAAAAAACTTTTTATCTGAGAAGAGGATTCTCATAGTGTCTTCTGTTCCAAAATTTGTTCAAACCCAATTTGCAAATATTTTCCGTTTGATCTTTTCATCATCGGAAAGTAGGAGTTCAATTATTTTTTATAGAGACGAAGCGCTAGATCATCTTTCAATATTCGCCGAACACTTCTGTCATAAATGTCATAATATCATTACACTGGATAGCGGTATATAAACGTCAAAATACCTGAAGAAGTAGTCAAATGAATTATTTCAGAAGGTGATGGTCTTATTATCCAAGTAAAGAGAGGGTATTCTTCAAAAGTTGAGGAATTTGAGTAGATTTGGTATAATGCATCGCTACCATAACAAGTAAAGGGGAATATTCAGTAGTATTTTTTATTACTTTTTTCATCACTTGTTGTAGTTTCAACTTGAAACACCGTTCACTATCGGGATCGCCTTTTTCATTTATTACGATTAAAAGAGACTTAACACTTACATCGTTGAGATGTAGGATCTCTTTTGAGTAGAACTTTTTATTCCTTTCCTTTAATAAGTCTCTGAAATGGTGTAAAAACATGTAACTTGA
The DNA here is from genome assembly GCA_022393335.1 of Macrotrachela quadricornifera. NCBI lineage: Eukaryota > Metazoa > Rotifera > Eurotatoria > Philodinida > Philodinidae > Macrotrachela > Macrotrachela quadricornifera. The sequence continues at coordinate 529,108 of JAJEKB010021185.1, forward strand.
CACAACTTAACACAGTATTATAATACCACGAGTGTTCATTTTACGTAAAAAAAACGGGACAGGCACCGTCGAAAGTGAAGGTGCCGCGGAACACAAAAACAGTGAAAACGAAGGTGGTAAGCAACGTGGCCTTTGAGGGTTGTGCACGATCACAATGCAGTAAGAAATCTCTGCGCAATGAGACTCACCAAGTAAGGGTGCCATCGAACAGGAATTCTTATTTAAAAAGACAAGCGGAGATGTCTGCGTATGTCAAAGAACGATAAAAGAGGAACACTCTGAAGTAATAACATACGGCTTCGATGACGCCTGGAATGATTTTGTAAAACAGAACTAGAAAGTAGTAACTATCAGATTCCTCGGCGTGACACCCATAATCATTAAACTAAGCGCAGCCTCTTGAATATGATCAGGTTTTCTTGTTAAGTTTGCCAACAAGCAAATGCGATAGAAGTTAGCTGAGAAACTTCAACCCCATTCATGCGTTATTCAATGTCTTTTAATGGCGAAAGCAAAATTGCCACGAAAAAAAAATCAAGTTTTCGCTTATAATATCCTTTTCTGCACTTTCTCCTATGTATCCCGACATCCTTTTTTTCGTCCAAGAACATTTATTACAATAGAACCCGTACATCCAGACATTGTATTTCTTTCTACTGCTGGGCAAGAACAATACACAAATACCTTCATTTCTACAGTATATATTATACACAATGTATTTTCAAGCACTTCTAGTGTCACAATAGCCATTCTTATCGAAACTTCAAAACCTAAATTTTTACAAAAACCCATATCGATAAGCTGCACCATTATGCTGCCACACCAAATCCACTCAAACTTCTCAATTTTTCAAGTACACCCTCCACTTACATCACTACTGGTGCCGTTACACTAAATCCACTCTAATTCTTCAAATTTTCAAGGGTATCTTAGCATAACTTGGGTAATAATACTGTGAGCTTTTGAAATACTTGATTTGGTTACCCATGCGGGTAATTTGAGGTTTGAGTGCCGTTACCTGGTGTAATGGTACTTTGACATCACTCTTTATTTGTCAATATAATTAAAAATAGTTAATTCGTACCGATTTTGCTTATAAAAAGAATACTAAATAAAAAGGAAGAATTTATATCGGACTTACGTTGTATTGAATTATTTTTTATGAATATGATTTAAAGAAAACAAATAAAATATCATCAGTTTGTATGGACTTTGTTTCTTAACGTAATATAAAATACAGAAAGATATTATTCTTTAAAAATAAATAAGTTATGTTGTATCTGTCGCTTTATAGAATTCAAACTAAAGAAACAATGTATAACATTAAATGATCGTCACACTTCATTTCTTTCCATTATTGAATTGAGCTTGATGATATGTGTTTCTCTTTCTCTTTTCTTATGAGACTACTGTATAAAAGAACGTTCATACTGATATGAACATCATTGTAATGATGAAGTAGCTCAAAAAAGATCATTATCAAGAATAGAGGTAAAGCTGTCTAGAAATGATCGATTCTATCGTGTTTAGTTAGAATGATTAATTGTAAGTTAAGATGTACAGGTTTACCCGAATCTAACCTACGAGGTAGGAGAAGATAAAAGTAGAGATATTTCAAAATAAAGCAGGATAGTGTAGAATAAGAGTCAGAATTTGTATAGTGAATCAAAACGAGATTAATACAATCAACGAAATTATGATAGAGATAAGTTATTATTCAACTCTTCGGTTATTCTCATATAATTATAGGAAGATGGCTAATTTTTAGCAACATCTTTTACGTGTGATTACTCTTATTGATCACGGAGCAGTGAAACGTTTCAAAATTAGGTGAAGCCTGCTGAAAGTTTATTTCTTATCCAAAAAAAAACCTTTTACATATTATCTTGACATATGACTGAGCGAAGTTCAATTCATAAACCGTTTCAGTCTATTTAGTTTTGTTGTTGTCATGAAAAATAATGCACTATTTCTCTACGTTCTTTAACGAAAGAGTTTTTAAATTTTTACAGGACTATCAAAATTTTAAAGAACATTTAAATTATTTATTTCATATTCATATTATATTATCGATTCAAGAAAAGTTTTTCTTTTCTCATTCGATAGTGCGAATATTGGCATCATTTCAGTTGAATAAATAGTTCTTTGATTTGAAGACTATCAAGATTGACTTAACTTGATGCATTAACATGTGAAGAAGAGTGAAAGGTAGAGGATATTCCACTGTTTTCATCTCGAGAACATTTTAAAAAATATTTCTTTTTTTGAAGGTAAACGTTTCTAGTCTTTTTTCTTTTTATTATAAAATATTCAAGAATTGTTCTTTTAAATAATGTCGATTAAATTTACTGATTACAATCTAAAAATGTCAGCACACTAATATTATATTTGAAAAAAAGAAAATTTTTCTAGTATTATTATTAATATAAAGATAATCTTCTATTTTGATCAGGAAGAATGATACTTTAATTCTCTATAAAAAGTTTAAAGAAATTTTCTTTATACTACTTGATTATATTTCAGTTAATATTATAATAATAAATTTTCAATAAGCATTTAGAACACAAAAATATGGCTACAAAATAAAAATCACTTATGCTATTTAATTTAAATTTTAAAAATATAAATGAAATTTTAATAAATAGTTTAAATCTTCAACAAATTTTAGAATTAATAATCAAACTTAAATAATTTTATCAGAATTAAAAAATCAATATTAGTTTTATCATAATTGATCATTTGTAACACATTATAGCTATTTATATACATTACCATTTTATTTTTATTATTTTCAAGAGTTTTCTAATAGTTTTAATTATGTTAAGTCAAATCATTCAGAAACTTTTATTACCAATGAATGACTAATTTATTTAACAGCAAATTTAAGACATTTAATTCATCATAACAACGTATTGTTGAAGTCCTTATTGTTATTTATAATAAAAATTTCATGAATTATTTTCAAACTTCGCTTAATGAATAGCTGTATAATAAATTAGTGAACAATGTTGAATTGAATATTTTATCGTCTTTTACATGTATTATTCATAAAATCGTAAATCGTGTTTTCATACACTATAACAATGAAAGGATTTTTTTTTTTCGTGAATAAATGATAATTCCTTCTAGATGATTAAATTATTTGAGAATACGACAAAATAAAGTAGAGTTAAATAAAGCAAAAAGAAAAATGTTTTTTAATAGGAAAACAAATGGTAAAAATTAAAATATCTCTCTAATGAAATATAACAAAGAATCATATTGAATTATGATTATTCTTTATTAATATTTGTTATTATTGAGAAATTAATTTCATTCATACGTATAACTATTTATTTCAAAAAAAATAATAAAAGTTTATATTTATTTTATAAGAATTGAGATTTTATCTATATTTATTTAAAAAGATATTTCCTCTACTTTTATCATTTCTAAAGTAATAAATCGATAATTAAAGAAAGTATTCTTGATTACAATATATGATTTCTAATCAAGTATCATCTATTCCATGCAATTTAAAAGTGCCAATAAAAATATAAACCTTCTCTTGTTCGTATGTCTCGTAGAAGATGCGATCATCATGTAAACTTTATGATGACAGAACTTGAATCTATGCAAACAAAAGAATTTTTTCAAAAAATAAAATCTAAACGCGGCACAAATGCGTTTTCAGACGCGTTTAGAGACAAAAAATTTTCACATGAATAATTTGCATGTGTTTTGCACAAGGTATGCTCTCTTTTTTTTTGTATTATGCTTACACTTTACCATGTGTATATGTTTGCCAAGGTTCTTACTCTTTTTTTCACCTTCAAAGGTAAAACGTTATAAGCAATTATATTACTTATCTGATATTTAAAGCTGCTTATGACGATCGAAAAAAAAATAAGTGTATGGTTGAATGATTATAGGCCTCAAATAGATAATTATTCTCCGGTATATTTCTCTATTTTTTTTCTTTTTATATATTACTATTGATTAATAAGACTTTCGTTGTTTGAGACAAATCCTAACAACAACAGCATTAAAACATGAGTGTTCCTGTCTGTGATGTTCCTACTCCTCGTATAGTACCTAGTTGTATAGTCAAGAACAATTCAGATGAACATGTCAAAATTCAAATATTATTTGAAGGAAGAGTACCACAGGGAGAGGGTATTCATCATGAAATTTCCAATGCTGATATACCAGCAGGTGAAACATATCGAACCGAAGAGCGTATCGTCGATCATGGTATGTATCGAAGTCGAAAGACAATAGAAAGTGTCGAAGTGACTCGAACTGATGGACGAACACATAAATTAACAGCACCATTTGATGGCGTCTTTACTATCGAACTCGATTGGCCGTTCATTATTGATAATGAGCAAGTTCATTCTGGCAAAAGAGACACATAAATGAATAAAAGAGTGTACAATACTTTTTTTACTAATTTTCAAATAAATCAATGTATGAACATATTTTAGCTTGTTTCATAAATATTAATTTCACGCTTAACAAATCTTCTTTAAAAAATTCTTAATTAGTTTTATATTTATTGACCAGATAACTTTTGATTTTGAAATAAAAAAAGAATTTTTAGTCACACGAAAATGTTTTGCTATGCATATAAGATGATTATTATAAATTCATTTAAGAGCTCAACATAATGAATTTTCAGAAGTAAAAGACATGTATGCAATGCAAAAAACAAAAGATCCACACGATCCAGATTGTTTTTTAGGAACATTTGACGATGGAATCACTTAAGGTGTTAATCACGGATTTGAATAGGAGATATACCAGTCAATAGAGCTCAATGAGCTAATTACAGTGGTGATAGGCGTATTCCCCATAGGGCTTTCTTATGAAATTGTCAGATAATATATACACTATAGAACATGACCTTTAGGAATAGGGTAAATAAAGGGTGATCAGAAAGTTTCGACCCCTCTCTGTAAATTAATATTATTCATATAAAATACATACATAAACAGTTGATCAAAATGTACCGTTTTGTAGAGAAGAATGAAAGCTATCATCTGAAAAAAAATATTTCATCGCCATCGAGTATATGAACAGTTATGATCGTTTTGTTAATCATGATTAAGCATTTTCTACGTTACATTTTTCGCAAAATCAAAAATATTCTTGTAATGTTTCAGTTGTTAAAGGTAACTGAAATATTATTTTCTATCTATTTTTATAAGATATATTTATATCATTCGATAGAATTTGAATCAAAAACCGATCTCAGTCCTGGTCAATACAACTGGGCTGAAATTTGGAGCATATGTTTCGGCTATAGCGAGGAGGCTGTGGTAAAATTTTCAGCTCGATATCCTAACATTTGACGTAGATATAAGCAAAACATGGATCAAAAATAGGTCATCTTATCTCCAAAAAATCTTCATATGGCCCTTCATTACATATACAATTTTTTTTTTTGAAAGCTTGTCTCTAGGGCTTGCCGACCTCGTGGCACCTTTTCTTTAAATTCACCCTTTTAAGCGAAAAAAAAGCGATGAAAAGTTTGCTGACTTAAAAAACTCCTAAAAAATGGTGCTTCTTCCGGAGAGATGTGCTCTTATATAATAATAAAAGGGTTATTTTGAAAAAAGGGCCACGAGGTCGGCTAGCCCTAGAGACAAGCTTTCAAATAAAAAAAAGTCTTTAGCTTCATATTGTATTGGGGGACAGTAGCGTTGGAGGTACTCCGTCGAAGCTATGTTCTGAGAAAAAATGAAAAAGATTTTTCGTTTTTAACAAAAGAGCCTGTTTTTCGAGTAGTATAGCGCGAAAATCATCAAAAATCTTACTAAAAACGAGGTGCCAAAAGGAAATTCATACTGTTTCTCAAAGATTTGAAGACGAGCTATCTTTCTATACATTTATCTCAGTTTCAGAATATCCGACGAAAATTGACTTTTTTGAGGGGAGGAGGCCTTAATAATATCTTATTTGTTATTTCATTCTTTTTAAAATTAATAGTATAGTGAACTATGAGTCAATATTCTCATATATTCCGATGTGTCAAAAAGTAAAGATTTGTATCTGAATACATATGTAGAGGAGCTCACAGCTTTCTGCAATAACTAATATTATCAATTGCAGTATAGATTTTTTAGGAGAATAAAGCCATTATGTTTTATTTTCTTTTTTTTCAAAACAAAAAATTGTTTGATTATCAATATTCATATTTATTGTTGATAATCAATACTAAATGAAATCTAATTCTTTATTTAATAAAAGACTTCATAAAGAAAATAATTTAACACATAATATTATTTAATGTAAAATGTTTTTATCTTTTGATAGAATCAAGATCACTTTTTTAAAAAGTAATTTTAGAATATTTTATTGGTTACTATTTATATCATAGTTATTTTTTTTCTTCCATTCATATGAAAACTAATAAAGTTCATTTGTTAACATTTGTATACATTCGAATTATTTTGAATAATAACAAATGTCACTTGTCAAGATTTAATTATTACAAAAACAATTCATTTTTGTGTATGCAAAAAGTGAGTACACGATACAATTCTATCAGTGTGTCCATTTATATGATAACTCTTGAAAACTACATCTGATTGAGTTGAAATGCTGTATATAGAAATTTCTCATCAATATCTTGGTCGAGTTCGAAAAAGAGAATGATTCGTCAAGAAATAGCTGACTTACAGCAAAGAATGTCGTTATTTTCTGTGCTTGAATACGTCAATATTGACGTATTCTGGTTACTGAGAATGGGGAGAGGAGGATAGCACTCTTAGGTTTCTAAAGCTTAGTTTATAGGAGCATACTTACGTCCTTAAACTCTATATTATGGGAGGACAATTATTTTTACTTTTTGAAGTACATATATATAGACTGTAAGTATTGACCACAACAATGTTCATTATTGATAGAATAAATTTTATGCTGTTTCGTCATCTAACTCTCAAACAGCAACTACAGCTTGTATATATATGTCTATTTTTCTCATCAATGACCTAAGTTTGATGATTTTTTCCAGGATCATAGAACTGCTAGTTACTTGTATCATTACAATTAATTTTATACATATTCTGTTGGTATGGAAGTTTATTTATGTAAACATTCTGCTAAATTAACAATCTCGATTTTAGCGATTAGACACGTATTTAATCATAGAAAAATGAAAAAAAAACGAGCATCCTAAGAAAATTAATGCAGCTTTAAACTTTAGATAAATATTAATAAAATATAATGACACTGTTTATTTTATTGAGAAATAGAAACCTTGAAAAACGTAATAAATGAAAAATTCATACAAAGAAGTCGTGACGTGTAACGGTCATCGAGTATTATAATGTACATTGCAAATAAAAATTATTCTTATCATTAAAATATTCATTCATTATACACAGTTGACTGTATCGTATACATCGAAAAAACAACAAAAAATGTTTTGTTTTTATCACTGATTTAATCGTTTATTATACGGTTGATTGCATTCTATACATAAATGATAATAAAAAATTATTCTTGACGAAATATATCTTGGTTTAACGATAATGGCTAATACAATAAGTGAAGAGTCGAATATTTCTTTTGATTTCAATCTAACTGAAGATGATTTAAGCAATGAAGCTAAACATCTTTTTCCTTTTTATAAAGAAATTCGCGAAAATTTAAATTATTATGGTCACAGAATATTAGATAATAATCTGATTTCATCTGATGAAAAATATTTTATCTGTTCAAAGATTATACAAAGTTATAATAATGTTAAAAATGTATTTAATTATTTATCAACAAAACCATTGGAAACAAAACAAGAAATTAATAAATTTCCAATAATTATTATTTGTGGTTTACCACGTAGTGGTACTACATTATTATATAATCTTATGGCTTGTGATCCATTATGTCGTGCTCCTCGTCTAACTGATATGTCAGTAGAACCAATTCCACCAATATTACGATCAAATATTGATGAGCATAAACGTCGAATAAAAATTGGAGCAGATTTTGATGCAAAATTATTTGAAAATGCTAAATGTGATATAAAAAGATTTCGAGAAAATTTTTCTTCATCACATCCTATATTTCTTTATGAAGAAGATTTATTATTACTAGGCGAATCTGGATTCAAATTTATATATCTTATTTTTGCTCTTAAAGATACAGATGTTTCTAAATGGCATATTGATCCACAAAATAAAGATGCTGCTTATCATTATCATCAAACTGTTTTACAAATGTTACATGATTGTGATCCACCACAGACACATTGGCAATTAAAATCTCCATTACATACATTATGGATTGATACATTACTTAAATATTATCCAAATGCATCACTTATTATGTCTCATCGTCGTCTTGATCAATTCATACCATCATCATATCGTTTTTCTTGTGCTGTTGCTGAAGGGTTTTTTACTAAACATGATTCAAATAATTTGAAAACAATAATGAGTGAAATGACTTCAATATATATTGATACTTGCATTAATCGTTTGATGGAATTTCGTAATCGACAATCATGTTCAAACGATATTTTTGATATTCAATATGAAGATTTAATGAAAGATCCAATTGGTACTGTACATCGAATATATGATCATTTTGATTTTTTAAAATGGTCTGATGAATTCGAAGAAGCAATGCGTACATGGTTAATTAATAATCCTCAAGGAAAACAAGGACGAAATTCATATTCTTTAGATGAATTTAATTTAGAAACACAAATGAATAAACAAATCTATAAAGATTATGAAAAAAAATTTCTTTTAACATAAATCATATATTGTATAAATTACTTCAAATTATACAGAATTTTTAATAAGATTAAATAAAATTATATATTAATGTTTTTTTTTCTAATATTAGATAACATTAAATGAATACGAAGTGAATGATGATCATTAGGCAATTTTGTACTTTTTGAATCTAATACTTTTATTCATTCAATTCTGTCTCAATAATCAAGAATCTTTGACAGTTTCGTTTGATCTATTTTCATCAAATGAATTTATTATTGAAAATGAGTCTACGTAGAATATAATCAGATTTATATATAACAATTTTGTGCTAGATAGTTAGTTTATCATATCGAATCAGATTGTTGCTACCACAGGCAGTTACTAAATCAATTAAATTTACTACCTGATTGAAATAAATGTCATCGTATTAAGAAGTTTTTATACACATTTTTTTAATTTATTCGCAGGCTTGCGGTATAAATATAATCTTTATATTTAATTGGAAATTCATAGTTTAAAGGTCGCAGAAAAATCACTTCAGGATTGTGAAATCATCAGATCGATACAAAAATCCTTAAAACTATATAGAAAAATTGACATTGTTCCATTCTTAAGATAAGGAATATTGTTAGACATGTAAAATGTTGTTTTGTTTAGAGTAAAGTTTTGCGATCGTCGAGTTATACAAGAAGGCTGAGACTCACGTCCATATTTTTAAATACTAAATCTTTGTAAATTATTTCCTAATCATTTACTATAAAATATTAATCAATTAATTCCTTACCGAAAAGATATATATTAATATCACTAGCATACTATTTACTACATTCTTTGTGATATTCTTTTTAGCATAACTAAAGATTTTAAAGAAATACTTGTATTAATAATTCTTGAATGCTTACAAGATGATAATTGAATTTTATAAAAACTGTAAAATAACTTTGTATTACGTTGCAACTCATTATTAAGCAATCTATTTTTTATTTTATGTATCATTTAAAAAACTTTTATAAAAAATAATTAGACTATGAAAGAACATTGTGAACAGCGCAGAAACCATCAGAACTGCACTAAATTATAGTAAATTAGATAGCATACTGTAATACAAATTAAGGAAGAATATTTTAATAAATGCATAATAAACTCATCTTGTATTATGATAATATATGAACTTTTCTTTGTACGATACATGGAACTACCTACATATAAACTCACTTCAACTAGATTTCAATATGAAAAAAAATTCTTTTTCCTTCAGTTGATTACATTCAATCATTATTTCTATTTATGTATTCATTTTCGTTTTTAACTTTGCAGATAAATTAATAAAATCGCAATCTTTCTCCAATACTTAACACACATCCAAATTGTTCTTAGATCTATAGGTTATGGTAGCTGGTCTCACCGCTGCTATATAATATTATGATTATATATTCCTTTTTTAAGAATATATAATAAATATAATTTGGTTTTGTGATTATTCTTTAATAATTTAAATCATTTTAGCCATCTGATGATGTGCATTGTTGCAGTGAAATCTATAGATTATGGTAGTTGGTCTCCCCCTCACCCTCAAGACTTACTCTCAAGACTAAATCACTCTAAATGATTTAATCAAGTCGGTAAAATCAAGATATTTCACTAGGATTAGTTTGAAGCAAAAGAGTATCAAACATGAATTGTGTTATTTTTGAAGCTTGTACTATGCCCTATTTGTGTGTACATTTAATTCACATACTCACCATATTCATGCGTAGAATGACTTGAAATATTGAAGACAAAGACTTTTGTACTCTACTGTATTTGGGTCTATTATCAAGAAGCCAACTGCAGTACATTTTTTGCATGTATATTTTATTTAAATTAAAAATTGGGATAAATACAGAAAAATACAGAGGAACAATAGTTATGAAAAATAAAGAAAGCTAGCAAGAGGACAGCGTAGGAAAAAAGAAATCAACTAGTCGCATTTGTTCGTTGATGGTGATACTGTCACAGGAATGTTAGCTTTCCAATATAGACTTGTATTTGTACAATTTTTCCTACAAAGAAAGAATACTAAACTACTACAGTATGACAAAATACTTGAAATGATAATTTCAAAAAAGAATGTGCGAGTGTCGGAGTAAAAACATTTTCAATATTTTCTTAGTGAATTATCATCGAAATCATCTATTGATACAACATACCTGCCTTATTCTCAAATTTTACAAGGGCAACAAGAAATACCAAGATTACCAACACAGCAAGAACCAAAAAGACAAGGATAACCACTGCCACAATAGTTACCACCACAACAAAGACCAAGAGGACAAGTAGGAAGAGATTGTCGTTGCTTAATTAAATGACGTAGGCCGCCATTGACCTCATCCTCTTTTACAACAGTTCCTCCCATGCAGGTTGTAGCTATCAACACTAAGAAGACCATCAAACAAACCAATTGACTGATTTTTTGCATTGATGTTTGTTACTGTTTGACGCTTAAAACGAGAATGGTAGATAAATACAATCAAGTATGTAAATGATATAGTCTTTCAATTGTGCTTTGACTTTATATATACGCCAAATACCGAACAAGGAAGAATATACGAAATAAAAAAAAAAAAGTATTTTCTCCATAAATTCACAAAGATAACCTATACAGAGTGCTACTTCCTTTATATTTTATTGCGTAGTGTACACTAAATCAACTTTATTTTATCTCTTAAAGTAGAGTATGACAATTTTACTTTAACAGATAAAGTTATATACGTCGTTTTATTTCACTTTAACAGATAAAGTTATATACGTGATTTTTTGTTTTACTTTAACAAATAAAGTTAAATACGTTGTTGTGTTTTACTTTTCAACGTAAAATAAAAATAAAAATAAAATACTACCCCTTAGCTTATAAGATGCATTTTTTACTCATTTCAGTGAAATTATACATAGCTTCATAAATGTCATCGAAGTTCGGTATGATGCGATCGCATTACGCTAAACTTAAGTGCCTTCCGAGAAACTACACGATATTTTAGCACTTTGGGATCGTTGTAGAATTTTCTTTATTTTCATAAGATATATATCACACAACACTAAATCACAAGTAATAAATACTTCAATGAATAAGTCTCTGTTAAAAGTAAAACTCTTCTTTCTTGCAACAAGGAAACCTTTCCAGGTGTCAGAGCATTTTTGGGTCGGTGCTTAATGTATCTTATAGACGTCGATGAATTATGTTTATGGTTGAAAAAATTCGAGCCCATGGCGTGTTCCAGACGAGATATCCAAGTTTCAGTGAATTTTCTCTGCAGAACCTTACTTTTCCAGCACAAGATTATTTTTGAGTTTTTGACATGAAACTTTTTCCACATAAAGACTTCAGCTAGACTAACCTATGTCAAGAAATTTTTCGTACAAAATGTTTGATCATTTTTCAGTCACTTAAAGGCAATTAATGAGAGTCAAAAACGATTACTAAGATGCAGAATCTTTTGCTCTTTCCGAGTATGGACTCAGCAATTTTTATATTGATTTTTGTTAGAGAGTAATGAAGAAATCTTTGAAAGACCCAAAAAACATGATTTGTACAGAACAAGTGAACTGAGCCTTCTGAACACAATGTTTGTCGATTTTTGGCTTGGATGGAAACATTTCAGGCGAGTGAAAAACTATAGATCATGATCAGAATTTTATGCTCTTTCCGAATACGAGCTCAAAAATTGTGTGTCTATCTTTGTTCCAGAGGAGTGATGGAATCTTTGAAGGGCATAAAAACTGGTATGTAGGGCGAACAAAAAAGTTTTTATTAACTTTCTTTTTCGAAAGTGATCAAAATTGTCAGAGTCAGCGATTGTATACGGTGAACACTGCTTTACAAAATGTGATATGCACTTAAGTATAGTTTGAACCTATAAACATTTTCTCAGCCACAAGTTTCTACGTAAAAGCAAAATATCTATTTTGCAAAATTAGGCCGCCATACAAAAATGAAAATTTTGGCGCCTTCGTGGAGGACAAAAAGAAAATCGAACAGTGCATTTTGCAGACTAAATTTTGCTTTACAGTCTGACATATGAATAAAAGTTTCAACTTTTAATTTTGTGTCAGCTAATGAGCATATACGAAAGAAGTTTTTGTGCAAACTATGTTTCTAGGTTTTTCAAAGATTTCTTCATTACTCTCTAACAAAAATCAATATAAAAATTTCTTAGCCCATACTCGGAAAGAGCAAAAGATTCTGCATCTTAGTAACCATTTTTGACTCTTATTAATTGCCTTTAAGTGACTGAAAAATGATCAAACATTTTGCACGAAAACTTTCTTGATACAGGTTAGCTCACCCTCAAAAATTCAGAATTTTTCGACGAAATCTCTTCGAGATACGAAGATGACAAGATAAGGTCTTTTTCTTAGCTTAAAGTAATTCTCTTCCTTTAAAAGTTGTTTAAATTTTATTTCTCTCTTTGTGACGTTTCGGTATACAAGGTGTCCTTCGTCAGAAAATAGAAATGATAAAAGTTTTCTTTTTTATATACATAAAAATATAAATATCTATCTTTTTTGTTCTCTTTCGTTCTTTAGTTGGAAGAGCATAAAATATAACAGTGGCACGGACAAAAGATGAAAACTAATCTTCCTTACCAGTATTACCGTTTTGTCCGTGTCACTATTATTTTATATATTTTTTCCAACTAAAGAACGAAAGAGAATGAAAGAGAACGAAAAAGATATATGTTTGTTCTCTTTCTCGTAGAGAAGAGTCTTACTAGCATTAATTGTCTGGTTTCTTGCTTGCTTGTGTGTCCGCACAAGGTCAAAAAAACATTTTATTAATATTATTTTATAAAACTTAACCAAAAGGTAATCGGGGTCGAGAAACTCGAATCTACTGTTAGTTTTTTTTGAATTTTCTTTCGGATCCACTTTTTTCCACAAAGGATCACTTTTTCCACAAAAAAATTTTTTTTGATAAGGGTTGACCGAACGGTAATCGGGGTCGAGGAGTCCAAATCTGGTGTTAATTTTTAAATATTTTTTTTGGATTCATTTTTTACATGAAGGATAGCGTTTTTCACAAAAAAAATTTTTATAAGGATTGACCGCAGGATAATCAAGACGAGGAATTTAAATCTGAAGTCAATTGCATAAAAATTTTTTGAAGATCAATTTTTTAAACAGACAACAAATTTTTAACAAAAAGCATTTGTTTTTTATGAAGTTTGGTCAACGGCCGTTAATGTCCAGGAACTTGCATCTGACTTCGATGTTTTAAAATTTTATAAATGAATAGCTTGACGGTAATTTAGAAACACGATTTCTACGAGAAAGAGCTGAGCGAGTCTTCCGACGAGCGTTACTTGTTAGATAGCATACTGTAATACAAATTAAGGAAGAATATTTCAATAAATGCATAATGAACTCATCTTGTATTATGATAATATATGAACTTTTCTTTGTATGATATATCTTTTTTATAAAATAATTATGATTTAAAAAATTTACAAAGCAGCAGCGTGTCTTATTCTTTAATATAATACCTATTTAAAGTGATGCATTTTGACTTCTCTTCATGTATATGAAATACATAGAGTGATATTTAAGCTCATAACTCTCTTTCTGCGTCAAAGACTATTACAGCAGCATGTTTATGTTGCATCCTTTAAGATTATGTAGAAACCATATATAGGAAACATTTAGTTAAAAATCTTTATATTAGTTGATCGTATCTTGTAAACATTTCGTTTGAAAAACATTTCTACAAGATCTTGTTCATTCAGTTGTCCTAATTACATTTTATATTCAATGATAATTCATTAATTAAGTATACTAAAAAAAACCAAATAAAATATATATCTAAATTACTTTATAGATGGCATATTCAAATAAATACACCAAAGTTACTCAAATTTCAACTCCAAAAATATCGTAGATTATTCAGATAATATAATGGTCACTTCACTGGATATCATGACGTTGCAACTTTTCAATATTCAGGGCATTGATATAAGAACATCCCTGAATACATAAAAGGGCGTAATCGTGAATAACTCATCTTCAATAAATATAGAGAAGTCATATATAGGTTTCCCTTGGTACTCACCTATGATTACTCGAAGTTACCCTTAGGTCCTCATCTCGTACTAGTTGAAGATATCTTTGACTCCTCATCACCTATTATATGAAGATGTCCTTGGATTTCTATCTCCTATTATTTCAAGATACTCTTGAGTCCTCGCCTTCTATTATACGGAGGTATCCACGTGAAGTCAAGTCCTATTATATTGGGATACGTATAGATCAGGAGATCGATGTAACAATGCTAACACCTCAAATACCAATACCAAATGCTATTGAAAGTATTAGTATCGGTAATTTTCAAGGGAAAATTAAATTTGGAGATTTCGAATAACTAACGATAGTTTGGGATTACTCGACTGCGCCAAACTGTGATTAGGGATGTAAGCCGTGCGGCTGAGCCGGTGTCGATACACTAGAAAAATTTTAAGCCGCTGCCGCTGAGGGTATTCGAAATGTTAAAATTTTCGAGCCGCCGCCGCTGTGTAACGTTGGAATATCTTATCTGCGCTGCGGAGCTTTATAAAAAATTTTAAAAATTGGCGCCGCTATCGATCGATCTATCTTCTTACACCTCTAACTGTGATCAAACGTTATCAAAGACCATTATTTTTAGAAAAAGCCTTCCCTAGCAAAACAATTAAGAGCTTAAAACTAATCTCTCAAAATCGTAGGTTCTAGGTTTTTTCGTCAAGGAGCGGCTTCTTTTTGTGAAAATAGCCATGATATCTAATGTTTGAACAACGATTTTTCGGGGCAAGGAATACGGAATCTATCATAAATTTTTTCGACATTTTCAAGTTTGATTGTCCCTTGGAATCTACCAATATTAATGCAACCGATAGCGTTTGGTATTGCTACTGGAAATGTTAGAATTATTACGTCCCTCTGCTGACATATGAGTACTCTTATAAGAAAACGGATGAGAACCCAAGGATATCTCCATACAATAAGGAGGTGAGGATCTGAAGGTATTTTCAAATAAAAGAACATGAAGACCCAAGGGTACCTTCAAATAGTAGGAGATGGGGACCAACGATATTGCCACATAATAGGTAATGAATACCAAAAGGTATCTCCGTATATTAGAAAAGTGGACCCAAGGGTATCTTCGGATAATAGGAGGTGAGGATCTAAGGGTATCTTCACTAATCAGTATGAGCTGTATACTGTAGTTACCACTCCTCTGGAAATGCTACTTACCACTTACCATTAAGAATAATGGGAATGTAAAGGTCCTGCTATGGGTACCCCCATAGGATAGCAGTTGAGAACCTATAGATCTTATACAGAAGTATTTTGATTGGTCAAAAGAATTGACCAATCAACGATTTGCATGAAAAGTTTCAGAAGTTTTGAATAGAATTTCTCTAAGATACGAAGCTGAAAAAAATGCATACTATATACATATTATTTATGACAAAGGGAATTTACCATGATAGTTTCATATCTAAGAGAGAATTTATTCAAAACTTCTGAAATTTTTTATGCAAACTAGTCTAGCTGAGGTTTTTATGATGGTAAAGTTGCCGGTCAAAATTCGGGAGTATAGCTTTGCTGCGAATGTAAGCGTACTATAGAAAAAATTCACTAGGAGCTCGATATCTCCTAGGAAACAAGCCCGAAACCCAAACATTTTATACCATAGACACAGCTCACTACAGACTACAAGATGCGCGAAATCCTGACTGAATAGCGCTCCTGCACCCTGAAAGGTTTCCTTATAAGACTTCAGTTGTAAAATTCCATGAAGCTTTGAAGTCTCCTGAAATCCGTTGTTTCCTTCTCGAAAAATACTATTCAAATGTTAAGAGCTATCTGCTTTAAGCTAAAGCAAGCTCAGAAATTGTATCTGCAGATTCACTAAAAAATCAAAGTTCACATTTCTACCAAAGTACGAAGATTGAAAACAAAACGGGTTTTTAGGCTTTTTATGAATTTTCTGGGATGTATGTATTGTAAAAGTTTCGGATATCATGAGATTTCAAAAGACTTCGTAACATTTCAAACTTCATCGGAATTCATGACCAAAGCCCTTGCTGTTTCCTCTAGAGTTGCTGTACTATATCTTGAACTCGCTTGGATTTAAGAAATTCTGCTTTGAATATTATATGCTATTTTGAAGATGTCTTTCTACGCCTACCTTGAACTGTATGTATAAATGCATGCGAATATATATAAACTACCTGATGATGTTCTATATCAAACGTGAATCGCGTCGTGGCTGCTTGACTATATCTTGAACTAACCCTCAAGATATTTTGCCGCAACTACGAAAAATATTGGCTTCATTATTATTGCAGCAATATTTTTTATTGAAAAGGATGTGTAGCTTTTCCAAATCATATAATGAACAAAACAGAAAAAAATCGTAACCAATGACACTCATAAAACTTCGAACTTTTGTCGCATATTACTGATGATGACTTTCATCTATCTTTTTTTATGTGATTTCTCTAATTTTTATTTCGAAACAACACTTCAAAAGATTTTTAGCAGATAGATTTTCGTACAATTCGATGAACTCTATCTAATCATCGAAAACTGTTTCATGCTTTTATTTGCTTGATTTTTGAGTTACGTCCAGCTTACCACTAATGCTGTGCATATTGCTGTTGATCCATGTGCTTTTGAACTTTGTTCATAATAAGAGGATTTGAAGAGCATTCTTCTATTTGTGTACCGTCTTCATAAAAAGCGCCGTTTTTCAATTGATTATGAGGAGTATTGATTCCAAACAAGATAGATTCAGCCCCAAGTTCAGGTGGACGAGCGTCGGACGGATGAAAATTTATATCGGTAGCACAATAGCCGGGAGTCACTGTAAGAATAAGCACATTTTTGGCACCTGACCAATCACGTGTTTCCACACGGGTGAGAGCATTGATTGCTGTCTTACTAAAGCTATACACTAAACAAGGCATGTTGATATTGTATCCACTTGCTTCAAGATTGTTTGTCTGTATGGCTGTAATAAAATGCTCCACGAGACGATCAAGTTCTTCAATAGTTAATGTCGACGACAAGTATTTGTCTTGAAGATCGCTAGAGGCTTCATATAATGCCCATGCACCCATTTGACTTGATACGTTGATGACACGACCGTTCTCTCGTATCAGAGGAAACAAATATTGATTGATCATTTTAGTGCCATAGTAGTTGGTATTAAATGTTTCTCGAGCCGCTTCAACCGTCATCGCTGAAATAAGAATTCCAGCATTGTTAACAAGTATATCCAGATCACCACCATACTTTTGCTTAATTTCATCTCTCGCATGAACAATACTATCTCGTGATGATATGTCCAATTGAAGAACATGCACATTCGATGGAGAGTTTAATTTAATGACAGCGTTTCGGCCTCGTTCTAGATCACGACTACCGAGAAGAATAATATCATTGTTAGTAGATGACTCATTGGCAAGTTTTTTCACTAATTCAAAGCCAATGCCCTTGTTGGCACCAGTGACAAGAATCACGCGCGTATGCTTTGCTGTTGACATTTGAAATATGAACAGAGAAAGAAATCAAGCGAACAATGTAAGAAAAAAATATCGTTTTATTTATAGTAAATAGAAATATGACAGGCAAAAAACGAATGTACACACTTTCGCTGTACACGATAGAAGTAGTTAAAAAACAACCGTTAGTGCAAATGCTTTCTTGTAAAGCAAACAAGCATACAGAAATACATACTCCCTCTCATTCATTGTTTATTCTTCAAACTCACAGTGTGCGCTGCTATGGCACTAAAAAATCACACAAAATCGACGGCGAAAAGCATTTTTATATGTAATAATGTGTGCTTTTTACGAATAAAAAAAACAATTTCTTTAGGAGTGGAAACAAATTTGAAGGTAATGCCAGCTAGAAGCTTGCTTCCTTCAACCAAAAATCGTTTTTTAGCATAAAAATCTGTTAGCGCAATTCCTGGGAAATTAAAATGTAAAACAGGGGTTACCTATGGTCACTAATCCTTAAGAACTCATCTTTTTATGTATATCGAGGTTTACTTCAGCATTATTCCTTACCTCAGAGCATAGAATTTCAACAAAGAAATACTCCATATTTATTTTAACTAGAGTTGATTTACACATAACTTCTGATAGTAGCTTAAAATCGTTTATCACAGTATGTCCCAGTCTCCAGATCGCGTTTCTCACACTGTGTGATAATTACGAGAAGTTGTTGATTACGTTTTTTAATGGTCAGTTGATTAATTGGTATCTAACTAATTAATCAATTAAGATGTCGCTCACGGTCTGTGGGAGGACGGGAGCTGGAAGAGGGGGTGAGAGGTCATTTTTTACACTGTACACTTCAACATTCTCTTTTTAGAGCGTGTTTCACAGAAGTGCATATTTTTACTCACAGCAATGTATTAAAATGGACACTGCCTGAATACATGTCATGTACTTCAGTGAGAATACATCTTACATTCTAAAAAAGCCGTTTCCAAGAAGACCCAAACTGAACTGGAGACCATTTCGAGAAGCTTTTTCGGTTTCTGATCATCGAAACCATTTTCAAAAAAAATCTTACTGGTTTCCGAGATCTCGGAAACCTTCCTGTATTCTAGCATACAGAATTCAATACACTACGGATATACTAGAATACTCTTTCGCCACTCTCGAAAACCAAAGCGGTTTCCGAACTTCGAACACTTCCAAAAGCTATTCCAGGATACCCTTTCGGTTTCTGATATATTCTATCAGACACCTAGACGGTTTTCGATCACTAGCAAATGCAAAACGCATACAGATGATAGTCTTTCCGGTTTTGATAGCTGTAACTAAAGTTTTTAAAATACAACGTAAACTGATAAAAACTCCTTCAATTAACTAAGTTCGATATTAATTTATTTTATCATTATCGGTTTTAACAATCACATACAATAGAGTAAGAATTTTTCATAGCTCAAATATCTAATATATTTCATGTCAAAATTAGTGTTATTGTTCTATCTTAGCTTACATGATAAACCCAGAGTTTAAAATAAACGAATTGTCGCTACATTTTACATAGAAATTAATATTACGCTTTTAATCTATCGTTTATAATAGACTTATAATTTTATAAAACCAATATTTTAATATAGTCCATGTAGAAATCTTCCTTATTATTTCAGTCTATCAAGAATGATAGATTTAGAATTACTTATAGTGAAAATTACCATATATAGAATATAGAAACCTATATCATTGATTTTGTCTATCAAAAATGATAGACTTTAAATTTTTTTATGATGAAAATTTTTAAACGTAGTATACACAAATTCATATTATTGTTTTAGTCTATAAAAAATCATAGACTTAAAATGGAGAAGTGTGGCATGTTGAACGAAAAGATTGAACATATTCAGGCCAAAAGAAAGCTTTCAACGAGAAACTAACAAATTTAAAATATTACGTGCCCATGGAATACCTAAAGCAAGTTATTTAAGTTTCAAGATATGTGAAATTTATTTATAAAAATGAATCAGGAAAGATTTTCTCGACTATTATATGGATAAAATCTAATGTTGTTCGAGCCATATGAAAGAGGATTTCTACAAACCCATAATTGGTCCGAACAACATTAGGTTTGATCCATATAATAGTCGAGAAAGCCTTTTCTGATTCATTTTTATAAATAAATTTCACATATCTTGAAACTTAAATAACTTGCTTTAGGTATTCTATCGCACGTAATATTTTAAATTTGTTAGTTTCTCGTTGATAGGTTTCTTTTAACCTAAATATGTTCAATCTTTTCGCTCAACATATCACATCTTTCTATTGTTGGCATTTATTAGTAAAAATATATAACTATAGTATATAGAAATCTACAGTATTGTTTTAATCTATCAAGAATGATAGATTTAGAATTTTCTGTAGTGAAACTTTCTATATATCGAATATAGAAATCTATATCATTGTTTTTGTGTATGAAAAATAATAGATTTAGAACTTTTTATACTGAAAACTCTTGTATATAGAATACTAGAGGAAGTACCCGATGAAAAGAGAATATAATTAAAGTCTTGCATCTTCCACCCGACTTTTTCTGCTGTACATAACAAGTCTTTTACAGGACTGTTCTTCGCTGTGGGTCAGCCATCTGTAACAAAAATTTTCTAGTCACGCGTTAAACCTCTAGGACAGGACTTTCACCAGTATGCGTCAAGCATTTTTAACAGGATTGTTCCTGCTATGCATTAGGTATTCGCCATAGGACTCTTCTCGCCGTCCATGATGCCTCTTTCATGAGACTTTTTCATCGTATCTGGAACCTTTGCTACAGAGCTTTTCCCGCCGCGTATCAGGCATCTTCAGTGAGACTCTTCTCATCGAGCTCAAGCTGATATCCTTACTCGCATCCACTTTGGACACGATCACTCTCCCGACTTTCCTTGGCACTCAAGGAATGGATGCGGATAGTTCCGTGACGCCATCTCTCATGATCATTAAATACATAGCGAACAGACTTATAAAAATCTCAATCTGTACCGATCGGGGTGAAATTTCATCCAGTCCATTCCGCGCACCCAGTTTGATGGTTCCAACCCCACGTCGACTTTCTTCAGGAGCTAAGGAAATAGTGTGGGAAGTTCTGTAATGCTACATATCATAGAGACTGAATGCATAGCGAACATACAAACATTCTTCTTTATATATATAGATACATCATCGTTGCGTGTCAAGAAAAAGAACAAAAACGTTGTTTCTGTGAGTCATAGAGAACAGATGGATACACTATAGTTGTGAATCAAGGAAACACTTGTGTACATCTTTTTCTCTTATAACCTATTAGAAACCTCCAATTTTCACATTTAGACCAAAAAATTATCGATACAAAATGATTAATCTTAGAACCATAACAAATTCGCTAAACTTCTGGAAAATTGACGCAAAGTTCATTGCGATAGGACTTGAGTGAAATTTCATCCAGACGCCCCCTCTCTACTCCTATTAATGGTGACAACAGCCTTTAAAACTACCTCTCAACATAGGAAAGCATTGAGGAAACTTTGGTAATGTTAGCTATCACAGCACTACCTGGGTGAGATTTCACCCTCACCCTCACCCACACCCCAATAGACTTAAATGTGAAACTTTTGCATCTTTTTTCAGTTCACTAAAGCAATACGACATGTTTTAGATGAAGAATGCTGGAAAATTTCTAATTCTTTTCCAATATTAGACAATTGTTACACAAACTTTGTGGCTTTCATCCCAGCATTTTGAATAGAAGTGTTAGTTTTCCTTGGTTGTCGAGACATATTCTATTTTTTTGTTGCTAATTGACAGACTAATCATTTTCTAATTGTTTTTTCCTGATATATTAGCATTTCTTTTCCTTTCATTACTTATTTAACTGTTAGCTTAGCTTGTCCTGCAAATGCATTCGATAAATCTACAGTGGACTTCGGCAACTTATCGTGCATTCAGACATACAGAAGGACTTATCTAGAATATTTGATCCTGGGAATCATCCATAAATAAATTGGATTTACACTGAAATTATTTATATACTGGTTCGCGACTTTTAGATCACCTCTTATTTATATACAAATCATTATTTTTTTTACAGTATCCAAGTCAATTCATAAGTGGAAGGCTAACTAATAGACGTCGATAATCGATTGCTCGCTCATAAAATATTTCGCAAATGAGCATAAACTAATAAATTGAGATGCTTCTACATTTTTCGGGTCAGTTCAACATGCATGACGAACGGTAATTGATATAAATTCCATTACAAACATAGTTTGAAAACAATAATAGTCAAAGGCTAGAGCAGTATTCCATTCAGTTCGACAAAAGATACTTTACCATAAAGAGTACGTAAAATAGGTGGCTTAGTTTTTGAACTTTGCGTCTGAAGTTTTATTCTAAACCTCATAACCGTCCGCACACAATCAGGCGTGATTTTCTTGGATTGTGAACGAAATCAAACTATTAGTTGCTGAATGAAGCAGACATAAATAATGGAGCGATTGTCATTCAAAAGAAAAAGATGTTTCGGCAAACTTACAACGGTTTGCATGATTTATGCAATCTGACAATGTACTTTCTTTGGAAATAAAGGGATATATTTGAAAGGTTTGGTACACAAAATGCAAAATTAAATCACTATCGTCATACGTGATTCCTTCAATAAATTCTGTTCGTGTATTTTTTTTCTTTGCTTTAGATTTTTGCTTCTCTTTCCGTTTGCGTTTTATGATTCCTGATTAGGAGTGATCCTATTAAAAATCTACAGATTCTTACGAATTGGGAACTAATTTGGTTTAATCGTAACATAGTTAGAAGATTAGTTTGAGAAGAAGATAGAATGAGGATATTCACTAGTCGTAAGTGACGCTTTGTAGAGACTCTGATAAGCAATCCATCATTCATTTACAAGGTTAATATGATCTTCTCTTGTGTACAACTCTCGACGAAAGCTAAAATATTTTTGGAAAGAAGTATACTAACTGTAGCCCAAGCGACTAATGTCAGCACTTCATCAATGGCCCATAAAAGTCAAAATTGTTATCTACGATAAAGAAAGTGCGGATGCTTGATATTTTTCGAATTTGAAATTGATAGTCTTGCTGTTGGAAATCATAAAATGTGAAAAGTGTGTTCAGATTGAGGTAACTACAGCATCACACTTATTGAAAGAAATTATCTGACAATGATTCTCAAAATAAATAAAATGAATTTAGTCGAGGGTTAAGCGAATCATCGAGGATGAGGGTGAGAGTGAACTATTGAAACCAGTGTAATCTATAGCAAATTATTTCATTCGTTCAACCAGGCAGATGACACGACTAATCGCTTCAATCGAGACTATCTAAGAGTACAAATTTTTGACTTTCCTGAACCTTTTTGTTTTCTTTCAAAGAGTAAATTACAGATTGCTTGGTTTATGCAGATGTACACTTCATTCTAATTCTCATTAGTGAATAGTTCCAGCGGCAAATTTAGATGAGAACCACTTGGGGCGATCGTTCTTAGTCCAAAAATTTTTTTTTTTGTTTTTTTCCAGCGGAAAAGACTAAAAAATAAGCTGATTCTACATTTTATAATCGTGATTTTCCTACATCGTAAAAGTCAGGATCCGCCACTGAATAGTTTGCTAACATAGTAACCTAACAACTCTGAAGTTTTAGATTAGTGATGTCCCGCAAAGTCTATCTCACTCGACGTGAAACTTTTTCAACAGCACATCGCCTGCATTCATCTCAGTTATCGGACGAAGAAAATCGCCAGATCTTCAGCCTTTGCAACAATCCTAATGGACATGGACACAACTATGTTCTCGAAGTGACTGTTTTTGGTCCTATAAATGAACGAACGGGCATGGTAATGAACATTACCGATTTGAAACGTGAAATTCAACAGCGTGTTCTGATTCTACTCGATCATAAACATTTAGATTTAGATGTCAATTACTTTCGTGAAGGAAATATCGTTAGCACAACGGAAAACTTGGCTGTTTTCATTTGGACTCAATTAAAAGAGCCATTAGAAACGAAATACAATGTGCAGTTGAATGAAGTTAAAATTTATGAAACAGAGAAGAATATTATTGTTTACAGAGGTGATTAAACAATTTTTGTGAATGAAATTAATGAACTCTACTATACTCTATATCTTGTCGATCAGAAAAAGAGCCACATTGTATTCATTGCATTTTTCTCTCGTGCTTTACAAAAAGAAAATATACTAACTGAATCGTTGCACACCTACAAAAACAGAAAAAACGAATACGGTCTACGGTATCCTTGATAAGGTACCCTGCCTAGGATATCTTTCCTAGTCGCCTTTGTAATTAATCATCCTCGCAAAATTATCTTGCATAAATGGTCTTTAGAATGAATGTACTTGGTGGAGATGTCATCCTAAAATTATTCCTTTTAATGGAAACTCCTGAGCCAAAATGTCCTGTTGTTTGAAATATCGCATTGTTGAAACGTGTAGGATGCCATGTTTTTTGTCGAAACACATTTTGTCGACAAAGCGTTTCATCGACGTACGATAAGTACTTCGTTTCTTTCTTTCCTCTTGCTGTTATAAAAAGTTTAGGCACGTTTGTCCTTCGTTTTGAAATTTATTCGGCTGTAATACTAAGAATCAGCAAGGGCTGCGCAAATACATAGCGACTGTGTAAAGTGAAAAAAACCTAGAATCCAAACCTTGTAAAGTCAATTTTATATCATGTAAAGTGAAAAAAAGTTTAGAATCCGAACCGTGTAAAGTCAATTTTCAGTTATGTAAAATCAAAGATGTCTAGTGTTCGCGTTCTGCAGTACCCTCAAATAGAGAGATGTATTGTGTTCGTGCTCCATACCACTCTCATATCGCGAGATCTGTCGTGTTGATATTCCGTGGTACCGTTACATAGAGAGATATATGTCAGAATCTACTATTATATTCTCTCTGTTAGAGATCTGTTCTTTACATGTTCACCGGCACGCTCACTGAGACTTATATATTACAGTACTATACCGTGGAAATCCAAATAAATGACATACAGTGAAGTGTATCTTTTTCTTCTTCATATACGATCCCAACATTGTATACATGTCTGTTAGCGGTTATTTATGTTTCGCGCATTTCTAATGAAAAGAAACTGAAATGCATGATTATTATCCTCTCTTAATTTTATAAGCTCGATACAACACGCGTGATATTGTACAGGGGGTGCAAAGGTCAGTTTACCCAAAAAGAAATTAAATATCTCCATTACGGGTCGAGCAAACGAACTGATTTTTTACCACTAATACTCAGGGCATACCACAAGTAGTGAGCTTGATACTTTATTCTCGTATAGAAGGCTTGGAGAAATTTTCTTTTTTTACCAATAGATAGAGCGTGTTTCACTCTATTTTTCTATGCTATTTGATCAATATGAAACTGTTATCATAATAATAAAATTTCGATAAGATCGGTTTCTGTCGCATATGTGCTGGTAGCATGAAACCTCGTGTGTATTTTTGGAATAACTTTTGATGGTAAGAAGATAGAGAACTGCGGTTTTCGCTGTTGAAAAGAGGAGATAAAGACGCATCGAACCATATATTATCGATTTTTCTAACATGATTTCTGACGGTTTTTTTATTCAATTTTCTAACCGTTGGAAAAACGCTTGTTTCATGAAAAAAAGAAAAAGCAAAAAATTTGATAGAATATCCTAGTAGAGGTTCGTCTAGAATAGGTATTACCCATAAATAATTAAATTTAAAGAGCTGAGTCTTTCGCAGTTAGTAGATCTTCGATTAACGGTTTGCATGTGAACACGGTTATTGAAAATTTACTGTAAACAACTCATGGAATAGATTTGCTCTTTAAAAGGTGAGCTAAAACCTTACAAAAAGCAGGTTAGAAAAATCAGTAATACATAGTTTGATGCATCTTCATCTCCTCTTTCCAACGGCGAAAACCGCAGTTCTCTATCCTGTTACCATCAAAAGTTATTCGAAAAATACTCACAAGCATTCATGTTCATGCTACCAGCGTATATGCGACAAAAACAGATTTTATCGAAATTTTATTATTATGATAACAGTTTAATAGTGACCAAATAGCATAGAACAATAGAGTGAAACACGCTCTATCTATTAGTAAAAAAAATTTCTCGAAGCCTTCTATACGAGAATAAAGTATCAGGCTCACTACTTTTGGTATGCCCTAAATATATAAAAAAAAACACTTGATTTTCCTATAAAAGTAGTTTTTTTATTATTTCTACTACCATACATGTTATAAAATACGCTTATTTAATTCAGCTTTCCATGTTGTATCCATTGAATATATTTTGAAGCATGCAAGGTAATAGAAATAATGAAAAGAAATTAATTTTATGAAAAAATTTAATATTTTCTTTTCAGATAGAAAATGTGAGATTTTTAACATTTTTTAAAGTATAGAATTTTTCAAATTTTTTTTAGTTCGATATTATAAAGTTTACAAAACCCTTACTATTTAGTACCAATAAACCCTATTTTTGACGCGCTTTCATTTGGTATAAAATTCATTATATACACGTCTCTGAAGTAATATTATTTCCTATCTTATATCTTGGGGTATCAACACGACTGCTAATGCCCATATATATATACATCCAATAGAAAATCAGAATATTCTCGAAAAACAGGATTAGAAGAGAAGAGAAGAGAGAAATGATGAGATCACTGCACCTAAACAACAACAACAAAGGATATTTGAAAAGAATTTATAAGAGAAAAAGAAAGAAAGAAAAGAAATGTATAAGATGAGAAATCCAGGCGTTTATGAACATAATGACGCTATATTTTTAATATTTTAATGTGAACTAAACACGTTTTTCTTCACAGAAAAAATAGTTGGGATGAAGTATGCCCTACTATCCTTAAAGGGTTAATGAAGCTTTAATCCGGTTATTCTCTTTGATATCAAAAAGATAAATTTATCTCTTTCTATGTTTGATAGTAATGTTCAGAATTTATCTCTATTCGTTAGAAATTGCACTAATAAAACAATTTTTGGTTTTTTTGTCCATGTTGATTCTATACCAAATAAATTCAATCTTATGATAATTCCGTTTTTTGCCAAATCGAATTGAAATAATCGTGTGACTGTTAAGAATCAATCACAGTTGCCACCATTCAAATTATTAATAGGCATTGGTATGGCAGCTCTTAATATGCAATTAAAAAGCTGAAAAAATGCGCAGGTAAATATTTTTCTGTTGAAGTCCATAAAATGCAAATGAAACGAAAAAAAATGAAATGCGCAGGCATCTATTGACATACTGAAGTATATAAAAATAAAATTGAAGGCCGCGTACATTTATAAAAAAAATACAGAATACATAGTTGTGCATATAAGAGGCATAGTTTTTATTTTCTCTCACTTGGATGTCCAACGTAAAGTTTTTTTTGAAATAACTACTGTCCTAATCGAGTAAAATTTTCAAGGTTTGTATCACATCTCTCTATTTTAAAGGTAAGTGTTCCTGAGTTATTACTAGAAAACAAGCAAACATATCTTAAGTCACATTAATCTATACATCTTCTAATCTGACGCAGTAAATGGCATAAAATAGATTTACTCGCAACTTAGCATACATAATCTTTTTTGAGAAAAGAAAATTAACAAAACTGTCACTTCCTTTTTTTTCGTCTTCAATGTATATTTATCCATCTTCAGAACAGTTTGTTTCTATGTACCAATGATCATATTTTAATCGCATACAAATGTATGATCTAGGTCACTCTTTTTCATACAATACTTCGATTAATCATGTCGCGATTATAAATAATGCTGCTACTGGTTTATGAAAATCAACAATGCAGTAAGAAATCAGATGTACAGCTAGTGAGGAAACATATTTAACTGTCAGCCGTCATTTAAATCCATATTTTAGTTACGAGTAGGGCTCACAAGAGAATATTCCCAGGTGTTAATCTGCTTTTCAGCCGAGGTTTCGCACATTTTGTAGATTTCAGTAGACCGTATCTATGATAAAAAAAAGCTTGTCAGCACGGCCCCTTTGGGACCAAAATGTGGAACTCACATATCTTTAAACAATTAGGCTTCAGCCAAATAAACGTAGGAATCAATTTCTGCATCGTGCCTGTCTGTAATGGAGTATCTGTAATAGAGGTCGCTTGTAATGAAGGGGAAAGGGGAAGACAAAAATTTCACCTTAAAACTTACACTCACATTTTTATATATGAGTTCCACAAAAAATTTCTGGTTTCTGGCTTGTTTCTAAGAGGATATCAAAATTCTAGTAAATTTTCTCAATAACATACTCATATTAGCAACAAAGCTATATTTTCGAATTTTTACCTCAAACTTTTCCTGCATAAAAGTCTCAGATACACTAGTTTGTATAAAAAATTTCAGAATTTTTAAACAAAGTCTCTTGAACATACAAAGATTTGAAAAAATTGCATACTGTATGTATTATTTATGAAAAAAGGAACTGTACCTTGATAGTTTCATATCTGACAGAAAATTTATTGAAAAATTCTGAGATTTTTTTCAGTAAATTATTCTAACTAAGGCTTTTATGTAGGCAAAGTTATAGGTCAAAATTCGAAAGCATAGCTTTGGTACCAATGTGTATATACTATAGAGAAAATTCACTAGAAGGTCGATATCTCCTCAGAAATAAGCCATGTATGTTAAACTTGAAAGTTGAATTCAACTATTCAACCATTCTAATTTTGAAGTATTCAAGCTCTCAACCTTAAAGAAGGCACAGGTGAGGGTAGGAGGAGAATTCTTTTAAGGGACGGACACAAGGTATTGTGTTAACGTGTATAAGTGTATTGAAGCACCTATATCATTTATGTTTATTTCACTGATGTACACAATACAAAACTTATGTAATTGAAGTATATATATATATATGAATATCACTGATAATGATAAAAGTGGGGATTGCTTCAGAGAGTATGTAGGAGGAAAGAAGATTAATGTTGAAGAAAGCATGAAGAACTTGTTGGAATCTTATGTTCACACATGATTTTCCTACGTAACAAGGGTGAGGGTGACAGTGCAACTCTTGAGGAAAGGGGCACCAGATGAGAATGAGTGCGGAACTCTCTGAGAAATAGTTGAATACAAGAATCGTTGAATAGTTAAATAGTTGAAATTTCAACTTTTAGGTTTGTCACTACTTTCAGACTGTATGAAAGAAAATCGCTTCCTAACCCCTAGATCGGCACGGATACATATTATAGTTTGCTTTTATAATACTGAACAAATATCCTGCTGAAGCCGGATTGGATAGTAGCTTTTTCAGATAAACCAATACTGCTTCAGCAAGACCTTTTTTCCACTATTGTAAGAAGGAAACATAGTATTGCCTGCGCTATTCATAGAGTTTGCAGAGAACTTCTTTCATATGACCGCAACAAGATCATATTTTACTTTCATAAAAGTGGGGAAAAAAACTTGTTGAAAAGAAAACTAACCTTTCAATAGTGAGTGCCTCAAAATCAAAAAATCTGAGAAACTGTACTGCGATTCAGATTTATTGATCTTGATGACTTTTAATTAAACTCTGTACAATATTGTTAGTTTTGAGAAATAACTTTTCTCTAGATGAAAGATCGATCTTATATATTTTTTGTCACGCAGCCATCGCGTAACGATTAAAGTAATGGGAACTTCCTCTCTTTAGTTCCAGAAGATCAGTTCATATCATAATAGCTGTAGTAAATTATGAATACTCTGAAAATAATTAGGGTCCATAGTTTATTGAACTCGAGATACTGTGTTTATACAGTATTTCTTCTCAGGATGCCTTAGTTTCTCTCAAGAACAAAAAAAAATTGATTTTCGAATTGTGATTTGAAACTTTCCATAGAATGAAGTCTCAGCAAGAACAGTTTATTGTTAAATGTTTCAGATCTTTTCGTTTTTCCTATCCTGAAATACAATTATAGTAATAGTATATCTTTTACATCACTTATATATGTCGGAAGATTCTATGTCCGTATTTCAGGATAAGAACAAAAAAAGATCTGAATCTCTAACAATAAATTATTTTCGTTGGGACTTTTCTCTGTGAAAAATTTCAAGTCGATATTCAAAAATCAATTTTTCTTTTGTGTTCCTGAAGGAAACCAAGGAATTCTGCGAGAAGATACCGTACAAATGCGATATCTCAAATCTGAGAAGGTATGGGTCCAAACTCTTTTCTGAGTATTCATAATTCACTAGAGACTATATGATACACATAGTTACAACTGAAAAGTAATTGATCGGTTGTAAGTTCCTCTTCATAAACTAAATTCACTTGTCAGTTGTATGACTTCATGTTAATATATTGTTGGCAATTTATAGCGTGTCGCATGCGCGACTATTGAATGAGCTAAGCTCCCCAAAAATCTCTTTTTTGTCCTTAAATAATATCGTAGTGGAAAACTAAAGTGAAATTTGCAATTAACACATAGAATAGCATCGAGTAATACGCAACAAAATGAATTTCATAATAAAAATATTCTTTCAAAAATACAGCAACGAACTGTCATAGGTGCTTTTTGCAGAATTTTTTTGCCCAAAAAAGTAATTTATTTACTTAAAGATGGTTCTCTAACGAGGGAACTATCCCAAGTGTTAATCACGGATTGAAACGGGAACTATACCATTCGATAGAGCTCGACGAGCTGATCACGGTGGTTATAATCGTTTTTCCCCATAGGCCTTTTTTATATAATTTCTCTGATCATATTTCTCTAAGGAAATGTAATATATGGCCGTCCAATCGATCATTTCGTATAAACATATCGCCTTTGAACTCTTCGCAGTGTTCAAACTTGATGTTTTACTTCTTTCCTATACGTTAAACATTGGTATTTATGTCATATGAACGTTAAGAACAGTATAGATGATAGTGCTGATTCCTCTTTGTTCATAGGTTATTCTACAGGGTGTCCCAAAAGTTACTCGGCAGTCTTTGATTAGTAATAGCTTTTGATAGAAAAGGGCTAGAGAATTGCGGTTTTTACCATTCGAATGGACGCGTTTAGCTCCATATTTTTACGTATTATTTAGTAACGTGGATTGATCGCATAATAATCAGTCGATAATCTTCAAAAAACGAATGATAGTGTTCTAATTGTAGAATATATAGAAAACTATTATTCAAAAATTAACGTTTCACATTCATGAAGAGGAATGCATTGAGATAGGAGGCGACCACAGAATAGAAAGAGAAAAAGCACGCAGAACACAATACGTGCTGAAAGAATATACGAACAACAATATCTAGCGATTGTTAATCCACTAGAGGTGCACAGTCGATAGCTACTGTTAAAAGTTAGCAAAATTTCATTTGAAGGAAGGGAGATTATTTTGAAGATTATCGACTGATTATTATGCGATCAATCCACGTTACTAAATAATACGTAAAAATATGGAGCTAAACGCGTCCATTCGAATGGTAAAAACCGCAATTCTCTAGCCCTTTTCTATCAAAAGCTATTACTAATCAAAGACTGCCGAGTAACTTTTGGGACACCCTGTAGAATAACCTATGAACAAAGAGGAATCAGCACTATCATCTATACTGTTCTTAACGTTCATATGACATAAATACCAATGTTTAACGTATAGGAAAGAAGTAAAACATCAAGTTTGAACACTGCGAAGAGTTCAAAGGCGATATGTTTATACGAAATGATCGATTGGACGGCCATATATTACATTTCCTTAGAGAAATATGATCAGAGAAATTATATAAAAAAGGCCTATGGGGAAAAACGATTATAACCACCGTGATCAGCTCGTCGAGCTCTATCGAATGGTATAGTTCCCGTTTCAATCCGTGATTAACACTTGGGATAGTTCCCTCGTAAGTAGAAAGTAACCATTCCTAAACGACAAAAACTCGCTTAACAACACGTAAGTTACACGGCTGCTTACTCTGCGAAAGTTCCTCACTGTATTTTGCTATCTGGACAGATGCTCTAAGCTAGTTAAACTGGAAGAAATCTCGAATCTCTAGTTTTCATTGGAGTGTACTATCATGGACGTTAATATTTACTATTTTCTAATATTAATTTTGAATTTTCTAGATCTAAAAACATAATCAGAATAAAATCCAATACGAGATCATTTTTAATATATCCAACAGCATCAATCAATATATTCAATGGCTAGTGAGAGTGATAAACATGTAGATGAAAGGTATGGTTTATCTTTTATAATTGCTTTATTGTTTAAAGTAATCAATATTTTTAATCATCGATCGTACGAAGAATAAAGGAAAGGTGTATCGGCTTTTCTGCCCTACTCCACAAACGAGTTTTTTATAATTCAAGAAGGCAGTGCCATCAGAAAAGAGTCTAGGCGAAAAATGTTTTGAGAGATATTTAATATTAGATATATTTTGTCAATAGACTCCATGAATACCATTCTCGAGAAGATTACATGATATAATATAATCCGATTATCATAACCAACAAAAGAGCTGTTCATTCGTTTTTATTGTTTTCATTTGTTGACAGTAATTATTTTTTCCTAAAAATTAGACGTGAAAGTGTCTTGTGTATTCTTCATTTTGATCGTAATCTTCTTTGGTGCGCTAGTTAATCATACATTTCTTATAATAAACGTTTTTCTAAATGATATTTTAGATGCTTAGTGGCAACAAGTAGCTCATTAAGAATCGTTATTTCAGTATTTTCTTACGATATCGTTTCAAATCTATTTGTTCACAGCTAATGTTTTTGCTTGAATACTGTTATGAAAATCTCGTTGGACAATTATAACTGACCCTGTAGTTATATTATTTCCTGTTTTCGCAATATAGAACTATAACCAAGTAAAATTATGTGCATATTTGACACTGAACTATTTTCTATCTTCTTCGAGCAGCATGTTTTATTCGTATACTGGCAAAGCTTTTGTTGTGGAACATTTCTCATTCATAATTTTCAGGGTATTTATAAAAGATGCGATCACCCCTCAAACTGAGACTTGTTATCCTTAGCAGATAGAGCTCGCTGAGTTGTATCTACTAAAGGATAACAATTCTCAGTTTGAGGAGTGATCGCATCTTTTACAAATATCCTAGTTTTCATTAGATAATGCTATTCAGAATCATTCTTTTAATGCCGAGCTATTGTCCATTTCAAGATATAGTGTTCTCTACCGCTTTTTGTATGACTCAAGTATGCAATCACCTAGAGACTTGCGGTTTTCCCAAATGGATAGAGTACGGCAGGTAGCATTAGTCTATAAAAGAGCCATGGATTACTATTAATTTGAAAGTACTGTATTTTCTAAATTTTTCAATGGCTTAGCTATTATATTATGTTCCTCCAATATTGTTTTAATGCTTGTACTGTGAATGGGGAAGCTGAAGCATTTCCGGCCCTCTTGCACAGGCTTGACGTCGATAGCTGTTTTAGTTCTATAGATAAATAATTTTTACTGAAGATCATTAATCTTGTCTGCTAATTTGAGTAATCTGAAAACAGATGTAAATATAAAATAATAGAGTCCATTGAAGTGTCATAATCTTATAGCTAAATCTTTGAGAGATTTAGAAAATGCAATGTTTTCAAATTAAGATCAGTTCTTACTTCTTTTCTAAACTTATATCTCTTGACATGTTCTATCGATCAGTGAATAATACTATATTTTGAAATGGACAGTAGAAAGTTCATGATGAAACACATTCACATGAAGATCGCACAACTTCGTGAAAATAGAGAGAAAAAACTGGTCATCTAAACTCTTGTATGGAATGCTACCGGTTTATTCGACAAAGATATTATATTTTACTATTAGAAAAGTGATGGATTTGTTAAATTGAGTCTATTGCAAGCAACGAAAATTGAACGAAATATTGACAAAATATTAGTATTGAAATATTTTGTTAGTCATTCGTTATTTTAGTAAAAGAAATTTTATAAATCAGATCAGTGTATATGGTAGACTAATGGCCAATGTGTCTAAAAAATCTTTTTCAAAATGGGTAGTGAAAGTTAATGAGAGTCAAGCATTGCAGAGAATATCTTATGACAGTCGTAAGACAGATAGGGTACGGATTGAAATCGATACAAAGAAGTACTGAGAAAGTTTTTCAAAGCTCACTAAAGTTAACAGGCCATAGACCATCCCGCAAATGCAAAAAAGCCTTGCCCATTCATCTCTAGATGGAAGAATCTAACAGAAAAAATGCATCGTTGTAGCAACAAACTGTAAGTACAGTTTCTTCTTTATCCCCGATGATAATGTATATTGACTAATTCATATCGCCGAAATATAACGACTTCATGCATAATATACGCTTATATAAGTCAGAAGGAGAGACAGAACAATAGAGAAAGGAGTAGGTGATGCCAGTTGAGAGTAATATCATTATCGGTACAATCAGAACGAAGGAAAGAAAATAATATTCGAACATCTTTTGTTTTCGATGCTGCATTTTTTGTTTGACTTTTCTACCATTAAGGCAAACTCGATACTAGTAATGCTGAAATTTTTTCTGTAGAAAAAAAAATCTATTACATGCGCTAGTCTATCATAACCAGGCACAGATGAATGCAAAACTCATGACATTCATTTTGCTAGTATCATAACATGCAAATGTCTAGTAATGTGTGATAATTATAATGAATCATGATGCATTGTATTAATATGAGAGATTTTATCAGTGTCATGGTATATGAAACAAGCTGTGACAAGTTGATATGGATAGGCCATGATGATCGTTATAAGGTTATTGATCATGTAGCAAAAGAGCAGTTCTGAACTGACTAGGGATTTTCAGCTGTTTTCTATACCTTTATATGTCTCAATGAGATGAGCCATCAAAATGCACTATTTATTATCTTTTTCCTTCTCGTTTTCAAGAATAAAAACTTACATTGTCACCGTACCTTAACGAAAAAAAAACATCACAAATTTTTGACTCCTAAATGATTTCATTAGATTAAGTATATAAAAATTCTATAAAGGAAGAGATCATTGTTTTAAATAGTGTGTATCTTTTTTTAGTGGTGATATAGATGATATTCCACGACGTTCATCATCTACATCTAGCACGACAAACATGACCACCACTGATGTTCCTGTTCTTAATCGTCGATCATCTGTATTCAATGACCGGGCTCTTCGAGAAGACGCGACGAAGATTGCACAAGAGCGCCGTGTGCAGAATCTTTCTGAAAGCTATAAGACTATTCTAGAAAGTGTTGGCGAAGATCCTACACGGCAAGGTGAGCATTAGACATCTGGAGAAGCGTCGTTTTTTTGTTTTTAACGAAATTGAAGAACGAATAACTTCAAAAATTTTAAAACTTAAATACTGAACCAATCATTGAAATAGATATTTTCTTTTTCAAATAGAAAGGTCAACATTTGCTGATATAAATTAAGAAAGTCTAACGAGATAAGCAAAAGATACATCATTGTGCGCGAAGAAAACTAGTTTCAGTTTTCGAATTATTCTGTACAAGCTATAATTCGGCTTTGCTCATAGGCATTATTTCCTTGACCTCTCTTAGACAGAATTATTCTTATAATATAATTCAATTTGTTTCAAAAGAATTGATAAAGAAAGTTTGAAAATAACTCAAATTGAACCCTTTGGTAACGGGTTTTAAGATGAATTGTTTTTTCCGTTCCAGTACAGTCTGGAATAAATGTTATTAATACATAAAAACGTTTAGAAATATTTTAGAGAATAATAATCTTCAAAGCAATTTATTACACAAAATCTAATGTTATAAATATCGCATTGATAATGTGTATCGGGAGTACGCTTTCTTGTAAATCAATTGACTTCAAAAGTTCCCAAAATTGTATAATTTTTCAATGTTTCAGTTTAGATACTTAGGATGAAATAGAAGATAATAAACAGGAGTGTCAAAACATGAGAGAGAGAGGACATGAATAGGCATATACTGATGCTTAGAAGATAAAAGAAAGAGAAGCATGTATTTTCAATCGAGTCTAAATGACATTATCATAACAATAACAGGCACAAAAACTCAACACGCATATATGTGTGCCCCGCAACCAAAGGATTAAAGATTGTTTTAGAACTTCAAAAAACTTTGCTACCATTCGTTCAAATATGAAAAAAATAAGCTAATAAAGATTTTCTGTTCTACCATAGTTAAGAAGAAAAATATTATTTATCATTTTCTTTGTAAACATGGTAATTCTCTTTTATAGCATATAAATAGAAGATTCTAAAGTTTTCTATTTGAAAAGTCGGAGATTTATAAGCGTCTCATTTAATAAAATATTCTTTTCTCTATTTAACTGTGTCTGTCAAACTTAAATGGATCAGGCTGATTAAAACAACCGTAATGTATATCTCTCAAAATAATGTGAGCTTCTTTTGGCATGACTCAACTATATCAGACAACAAATTCTTAAGTTTCTTCAATGCTGTCGTAGATTTAACTTCTTTATGATAACCAAAGATAATATTGATTTATTCATAGGCTTACTAAAAACACCAAAACGGGCGGCTGAGGCAATACTTTTCTTCACTAAAGGATATGAACAATCTGCTGCGGATGTCGTAAAAGATGCTATTTTTGATGAAGAATGTAACGAAATGGTTGTGATCAAAGATATCGATATTTTCTCTCTCTGCGAACATCACTTGTAAGTATTTATAGTCGAATTAAAATCTGTTCAGTTATGTTAGAGAAATATATTTTCAAGAAATTTCAGATTTATTTATTCAAAAATTAGGAAGTTCAATAGAATCTGCTATTTCTTCCTTATCTTCGATGGACTCGTATAGAACTTGATAGTGTCTAATGAAACTCTTCATATTCTAGGAGTCACATAAGTTCAATGAATGTGTACATAGTATTGGAGTCTAGTGTTCGCTTTTGATGATAGCCATCTACTTATCTCTGCTTTGTTATTCTTTCTTTTAGTACTATTTTCGAGGCCGATAAATGTTTCTGTTATTGTGTAGTTGTGACAGTGATAAATTTGAACATAATAAAGAAGTTCGTCACAAGGAAAATTGAGACTCAAAATCTCTATTATGCTCATGTCTAGTTGAAATACATGCGATTTAGTGCATGATTTTTGTCTCCATTTGTTAATGATAATAGTCTTATCCTTAAAACCAAGAGGGTTTTATTTGATAGAGAATTTCTTTGTACGAAAGACTTGATGAGTAAATCGTTTCGTATTTTAATTTGGAACACGGACAGAGGAAGTTGTCAATCTAGATTGCAATGCATCAGTGCTACCTTTTCTTGTAAAGGATACTTAAACTTCGGTTATTAGTATTTAGTAAATGCTTGATTATATTGACTACTTTCGAGAGAACTCGTCATGCTTGTGCCGCCACTCAATCATTAGATCTTATGATTGTTTCTTTTGTAATGAAGATACCTTTCATCAGTAGGTCTTCGTAACTTTTTGTAGGTTATTGATATGAGCTTAGTCACTTCAGATAATAATTAAAAAAAATTGGTGGAACAAGAAGATTCATTTGATTATTGAACAGAATTGATATTAAATTTTAATCTGCTATATAGAGTACCTTTCTTTGGAAAAGTGTCTGTCGGCTATTTGCCTAACAAGCGCGTCATTGGGTTAAGCAAAGTGGCACGGTAATATAATATGAAACATAATGTATATACAGAGTTAACTTTTATTATTCATTTAGAATTGTGGAAGTATTCAGTCGACGATTTCAAGGTTAGAAAATATACTCTTTTTTTGTTTTCATTAGTTATTGATGTTAAATAAATATTATGCTGTTGTTTATAGTTCAAGAACGATTAACTCAACAAATAGCTGAAGCGATCGAAGAAGTTGTTCAACCACGTGGTGTTGGTGTAATGATTGAATGCGTGTAAGTTGTGGATATTGAAATATTAAAAATAAATGCGTTAATTAATCAGTAAATTTGACTACATATGCAATTCAAAACAAACTTTTATATTTAGTCATTTTGATCAACAAAACTAGAGAAAAATTTCCAAGATGATATAACATGAGTACGAAATAAAACTTTGAATAAGCCAATTCATAAACTGTCATTGGCCGAGAGTTTGGCGAAGACTCTCCTGAGCCTAGTCGCTAGTTTTGTTCAATGATTAGACTTCTTTTTCAAAATTTTTAATTTTTATGGATTGATATGTAGACAAGATTTTCAAATAAGAACTCTAACTAACGAATGTTACCAAATTTCTAAAAAATTTGAAATAGCGATTGTAATAGTTGGTGGAAAAAATCCACGA
The DNA here is from genome assembly GCA_022393335.1 of Macrotrachela quadricornifera. Classification (NCBI taxonomy): domain Eukaryota; kingdom Metazoa; phylum Rotifera; class Eurotatoria; order Philodinida; family Philodinidae; genus Macrotrachela; species Macrotrachela quadricornifera. The sequence continues at coordinate 567,580 of JAJEKB010021185.1, forward strand.
GAGTCATATCAGGCATGTGATATCTCATACTTGTTTGTGAAATTTTTTAATAGAAAAGAAGATATCGAAACTACTATTAGACCCGAATTCTATAAAAAATAGAAAACTACGAATTTTATGAAATTAAATATAAAGTGGTCAATCTTGACATGATTTCGGCTCAGTTTCATTGGAACTGAGATCAGAACTGGAACTAGATCGGCTGGAGTATATATGACCATTGAGTATTAATAGAGCTAGCATACGCTGGGTATCTTAACTAGAGACGAACCTGCAAACAACCCTTTTTTAGTCAGTAGTTCGGTTAGGACATTAAGTTTGTATCTGTGATAGTTTATGCACAAGTGCAATGCCAAGATTTCGTTGTATCAGATCACAAGCTACTTTTGAAATGAATTTTTGAAAACTCAGCTTATTTTTTTTAATTTTGTAACTCTACAATAGTGCTCCGATTTTAATTTTTTCCTTACAAAGTGCTGATGAGATTAAGAGTAATTAAAACTGATTAAAAAATTGATTAAATCCATCATTCAGCTTAGTAAATACGATTCTATCTCTTATAAATATTTTGTTTACTTTTGTTAAAAGTTTCGTTCCTAGATTATTCAGTAGTCTAAATTAGTTAGATTCCACAGCTTGCTGTTTTTCATTAGTCTAGGGGTTCTTGTAAACTAAAAGAATGGGAGAGATTACATGTTCACATAAGCCAAGCAAAGTCGCTTTGATGTTTCTGTATTAATTCTCGCTCTGATCCAGATTGAAACCGTCTCTGCCATTGTTAATTGAAAACATGAAAAATTCAATGAAGCACAACAAAAGTGATTCCAGATCATGGATTCTGCTGTTGACTCTTTGGAATTTTTACGAATTGAGAATTGATTCCCTAAACTTACTTCCATTCACTCGAGATCATTAGAACAGATTATTTTTCATAGACAGAATTATTCTCCTTAACAGTAATGAAGTAGACGATCAATATGAAAACAGTTGAATAAATATAAAATATACAAATATACAGCTGATTCTATTTGAATCAGCAAATATTCATACAGAAAACTCAAGTATTCGATAAATGTTTTCTCATTTCATGTAAATTCTAAAGTTTCTGTTTGTTAAAAAGATTATGATTCAATTACAATAGTTACATTTTGAAAAAGCATTGTTTTTTTTTCAAATTCCTTACAAGCTAAGTCTTCAAATATTAGATTGGAAATTATTTTCTTAAAAGCATATTATCGTTGTTTTAGACATATGTGCATGGTGATGCGTGGTGCGCAAAAGACCAATTCACGTACAATAACGTCGGCTATGCGCGGTGCCTTCCGTGAAGATCCGAAAACACGTGAAGAATTTCTTACCATTGGTCGTAACAGTCCTTTCTAAATATTAATCATTAATTTTCTTTGCTGCATCATTTTTTTTCATTGTATACCTTAATTTCGCACATTTTATTTTTTTAATTTCGCTTATTTGTGAAAGAAAGAACCACCCATTTAAAAAATGCTTGTGCATTTGGTAAACTAAGTACAAAGCACTATTAGATCAGCAACGAAATAACGTGCTTCCTTAAAAGAAACTTGATTAAAGTAATCATAAGTGAGAAATGCGAACACTTTGTAAATTCAGTATTCTTTTGGTTCAAACCTTCTCTTTTCCTATTATTTTCACAAAAAAGCTTAGCAAAAATGACGATTGACGAGAGCAGTTTCTCAACTGTTTATAAGCTTTAGACTCTATCTTTTCACCATAGATAGGACTCAGTGAGACTAAGATGATTCTGAATGTGTTCGTGTCCATAGACTTTCTTTGCCAATATATCGTTAAAACTATATTATAATAACAGATATTTTTCTCATTATTGAAAAGTTTCTTTTTTGTTTATCTAAATAATTCTAGAGTATTCTCTATACTGCTAGCTCTAGTCATAGCTTGTTCTCTACAGTAATATTACAGAAATTATCTATTACTAGACGTAACTATATAAAGAATACTCTAAAATTATTTAGATGAAGAAAAAGAAACTTTTCAGTAATGAGAAAAATACCTGTTGTTATAATATAGTTTTGACGATATATCACCAAAGAATGTTCGTGGACACAAGCGCTCTTCGGGCTACCTTAGTTTCACTGTTCCCCTAATTCACTTTTGATGTTTACTGTATGAACTTCTTTTGTCTTTTAATACAAATTCTCAACAGTTAGCGAATAGTTTTTGTGTATTCAAAAAGTGAGTATACTCTGGAATCGGTCAGTGTATCCGATCGTCCGTTTACACAATAACTCTTTACAACTACATTCAATTGAGCTGAAGTTTTGTGCACAGAATTATTTCAACAACATCTCGGTCGAGTTCGCAGATGAGAAGGATCTGTCATGAAATAGCTGAGTTGTCGAAAAAAGTGTCATTATTCATCAGACCATCCCTGATAGATACATGAAGTTACCTATGACCATAATCTCGCTAGATAAAAGCCCAAATTCATTCTGAAATAACTCCTCCTATTCAGTTTTCTAAACTGACCACGAATCTGAAGTAGGGATCTGCAAGTTGGTTCCGGTCCCGGTCCCGGGACTAAAATTTTTTTGTGACCAGGACCAATATTTGTACTTGGTCCCGGTGTTTTTTTAATAAAACCTAGATCAGACTTCTTATTTTGATACTTCTCATTTTTATGTTCGGAGATTTAAAGATTAGCAATATTTTTTAAGTTAGAAAAATATTTTGCATTCATTCTAGTATTAATATCACGAATCAGAGTTTTCCCATGGTTGACCTATTTTTTGGGTTATATGAGCCAATACTTCAAAACTACAAATCATTTTCATTCGATAACATTTCAGCCATTTCTATATGTACTACTTCTATAGGCAGCGAATGAAAACAAGTTTTCGCTTATTTTGGTTTACGATAATGGTAGTTTAAAACAAATACTAAACAAAACAAAATGTGATGCTTGAGAGAAATGACATGAAATCGCACAAATGTTTTTAAATTGTTGAAAGAATTTGATATATGAATAGAAATTAAAAACGATACGAAACGTTGATTTAAGACTGGGACCGGAACCAAAAAAAGTAGCTTTGCAGATCCCTAATCTGAAGTCGGTTACTGTAATTTCTAAAGATACAATATCACTGTGGGAGTTGAGTCAATGATCACTAAATAGGGTCGCCTACAGTGTCGCTCATGCTAATTTGGCTTTCCAGGTTTTTTATTCTTATACTTTAGTGATAATAGATATGACTTGATGACACCTATGTCTTGTAGAAAAATAAGCCTAGGATACCGTGCACCAGGTAAGAAAAATTCAAAATATCACCTCCTGGAGTGTGATATTGCTTCGAATTTACACAGCTTTTGACTTCTAGCACTTCTTTTATCTCATAACTTGCTCACTTGAGTAGAATGAATTTGTAGACTTAACTGTTTTCTGTCCAATTGAGATGTACCAGATAACAAATGGCCAATTCGTTCACAAGATATGGTCAAAATGTTAAGCATAGACTGCAAATAAATAGTTTTTAGACAGTTCGATCAAAATCAATTTCTCATCAATTCTTTTTACTTTCTGAAACACACATAACACTCGGATATAAATCCGAGATTTTCACATTTATTTATCAAATGAATTTTAGTTACATGAAATATTCATATTTATTAATTTATCCTTTGTTTTAAAGTAATTATTTGGTGTTCTTTCTTACTTCTTTTATTTAAATAATAAGTAGTTTTAATCCAAGTGCGTAACGTTAGTTGATCACTTGAAATATTATCTATATTATTCATATCTAGTTTTACATTAATTAACTAACTACATTTTCGTTTATGTAAGTCTAATGTCATTTTTCTATCTATTTTTTTAAATATAGTTGTTACAATGATATTCTTATCATATAGTTTATACCTAATCAATTTTGGAATAATTTGATATAGCCAATATTTTGTTCAGAGTTTAGCAAATTTCGCAGTACTACAAATGTAAGTTTGCTTTGTTCTTATTCAAGATACAACTTAATAATTCGTCGACCATATTTCTTCTTTCTTGTTTTAAAAAATTCTCTTATATAAAGTAAGAAGACTCCTAATTTCAAGCTTTGACTATGTAAAATTGGAAAATAAATATAACTTGAAAAGTCAATAAGTGTATTTATTCAGCTCTTTTAGCGATGTTCATGAACTTCTTATCGTTATATCTATTCAACTGACTCGATGAATATTGAATGTATATAAATTGTTTGCTTTTTTTTGTAGAAAGCATTTTCATTCGTGTAGTTTCATGAGCAGCAATAAATCATAGTAAGTACAAAAAGTAATAATTTCAGACGCTGTCAATGCATGCATCAATAAGTTTAAGACAAAACTAAAAGGCATAAATAAAAATCAGGTGGCTATTTCTTCTGTTTTTTGAACTTGTTTCTTTCGCTCAAGAAAATATTGATACCAAATTTGAACTAAATGTCCCAGCATTAGTACCACCAGTATCAATATAATAAGCCAAGCCTAGAACGAAATATAATATATCATTTTCCACTATTTGAAAACGAAAATGAATTCAAATTACGTACTCGCCATGACATAGAAACATCATCTGTTAATTTAACAAGTGCGTATTGGAAGAACGTAACTGCGCCTACGATTGTCCACATCAAACCACTTAATGTTCCAACGTAAGAAGATGGAAAACTAATAGAATATGTGATCATAACTGTACTTAATAAAATGAAAGAGAAACGATATGAAATACTCACAATGTTGCTACAATCGCCTGACAACCGGCTGTAATCGTTGAGCGTGCTATACAATTGAGGACTAAAGCAGGAATAATAACAGCTGATATCGTGAACATACAAATGATGCAAGAAACGATATTTATCAGCCAGGACCATGTTTGTACTATCGATATATTCAATAACTTCTGTTTTCGACCTAAATATCAAGTAAATCAACTAATAATATTCATCAATATTTTATTCTTTTACTTTGATCTGCCCGAAACCCAAGTAGAAATCCACTAATAGGACAAATGCCAATTGCTGCAATTGATGATAAATTGAATGCAAGTGTATATGAATTTGCTACAATGATTAATATTTTATTAAAATTTTAAGTATTTTTTATGGTGAAGAATTAGAACTTAGTTCAAGTTTTGATCAGAAAAATTCACTATAGAGTTTAGTACAGGTATAAATTTTAGTATCTAATCCTTAACAAAATATTCTATTCATATATTATTCGTCTACACATCTTCGATATCTGTATTCTATTCTGTTCATGTCATTTAAATTCGTATTCTATCCGCATCTGCAACATTCATAATAGTACTCCTCACGTACCAATAGTTTGCAGTGTAAATGCATCATTCTCTATTTTAATATTTGAAGAAAAGGAAATAATGACATTAAAACAATCAATAAAAAATGTATCAAATATGACAAACTTCAGTAGCTGACTTTAAGTATTTTCTATCTAATCTCTAATGCATTGTATGGATATCATTTTTCATATATGTGTTCTGTTCATGTTAGTATCTTTCATATTCGCACACGTGTCATGAACACCTGTATGTCATTTATCTCCTATCCATATCTATATATGGGTGTAAGTATCCAACTTCTGAATTGCAATATTCTGCCGCAACATATATAATTTACTTCAACGTCACTCACTTAATGATGCGTCTTGGCTTGTTATATAATAAACCCATGGATACCATGTAACAGGTAGAAAAGTACTTGATAGCAAAAGAATACTTAGAAATAGCACCACTACTATGTATAGAGGACTCAATATGTATTTCCAAATGCCTATCCTATGTCGAATATTTTGATACCATTTTCTGTTCACTTCAGTTGAATTTGGTGTTTCTAGAAAAACAAAACAAATCTGTTCAAGGCAATTGTCATTCTTATGTATACCATCAACTGTTTCTGAAGGTACTTCTGGAGTCGGTAGAAATTGGTACGGTAAATTTAATATAGGAAACTTCCAATCGAGATAAAGAAATGATGTGACGAACATTATAGATCCAAATGACATCCAGATATAACATAAATTCGGGAGGGTTGCAAGTTGATTATCGATTAATACCTTGAAATCACTTCCATTTACTCAACAGACATTTTTAGGAAAGATAAGACTCACTTGAAAGATAGAATACCACATCGCACTTGAAGTACCTGCGCCAGTAAGTAGGGTTGATACAAGTGCTCGTGTTTTTGAAAAATAATTACACGATATATATGATGTTAATAGTATCATAATACCACCTAATGATGTCAATACCGTATGAAAATATAGAAGATAATCTTGACCTAAAAATAGAGGAAGAATGATTCAACAATAATTCATTCAGTCATATACCAGGTTTTGCTAATGCTAAAGTTAACCATCCAATTATGTGAAATACCCTTGGGAGAAAAACAAACAAAAAAGAATCCATATGAAATTAAAAAATAAAGAATAACGAAATAATTACGTTCCAATCAACTTAACAAAACGACATCCAAATTTATCTATGAGAATACCAATCAATATTGATGGTATATCATAGAAGACAATTCCTAGAGTCAATGCATTCTAAAAATTAAGTGAAATGTCGATTTTTTTTTATATAGATAAGAAAAAATTTATTGCATTACTTGATAGTGTCTGGTTTGACCATCACAACTGCTATTTGTTTGTCCGGACGAATTAGTCATTGTCGTTAATGTGCATTCTGAGTCATATATACCATACTTAGGAAATACACGAAAAAGAGCTGAAAGTCCAAAAACTGTGCCGCCAGCAAGATTCAATTCGATGAATAACCAAATAACACCGAACCATTGTCGACACAAATGCTTGTAATTTGAAGTAGTAGTCATTTGAACAATCCTGTATAAACAAAAAAACGAAAGCATCATCAATATATCGATCAATAATGATTGAATGACATTATATTCAACAGAAATTTATTGAATAATTAGAAAAAACTTTTTTCCTTTCTTCAGTAAATTCAGAATTTACTATTTTTTTTCTATCAAAAAGTATGCACAGAAAAATTTTCATCTATTCTTGCTTGTAAGAAAAAAAAATGTTCTCAAGTGTTACAGACTCAAGAAAAGCATGCAAAATAATGACAATTTTTCATCAGGAATATTTTGAGTTCACTCTCTTTCATTTACACTTTCTATTTAATGACCTGAAGACAACATCTATAAATACTTCATACTCTCAAGATAGATGTTTTAAATGCTACTTACGAATTTCCCAATATTTTGCACTGCTCTACGATGACTTGTGCAATAAAGTGCGATGCCAATCGAGAAAATCTAGAAAAAAAACGAAGATAATTATTTCATAAGGAATATGTTAAAATTGTTGAATCTGTTAAAAAAATCGTTCTCATATTTACTTATAATCATAGAAAACTGACACTTTTCGCATCTACAGCTGAGTTCAATTTGAATTTGTTTTTTTAAAATTTGAGCTTGACTCATATTTAATCGTATTAAACTAAAACTGTTCAAGTTTGATGCACGTCTATTTAGAATTCTAAGAGAGCAGTATAATCCTAATATTTCCTAGCTAAAGAACACTTTCTAACATATTGATTCGTTGAAAAACAAAATCAATAATGAATTTTATAGTCTTTAATGAGTGTTAAATGAACTTCGTATTTAAATTGTGAAGACAGATCTCGCATTAATATAGAAGGTTCAGACACAACGTGAAGAGTACGCTCGAACTAGTCTATTAAGTAAATATACAATGAAGTGATATGTAAGGTCTCTAAAAAACCTAAACATAGTGTGCTTCACTTACGAGGGAAGTACCCAAAGTGATTAACCACTTTTGAGTTCAAACTCTGTGCATAATGTGCACCCCAGTGAGGTATGAAAAATCCCAAAAGGATAAGGGCCTATAGACTTTCCTTCCAGAGTTATAGCCATTTTACTGGAGTTTTAGCCTATAGTACGGTATTACAATAATAAATCGAATGACGGTGTTTTGAACTGATATTTGGCCTACAGATAGGTCTATTTGTAACTAGAATGTTCTGAAAGTTTCAGCTCAAAAGAATATTTCCTTCACAAGATATTGTATTTTCAAAAAACATGTGATTCTCGTATTTTCCTTAGGATATGAGTGATTTTTAAAAATTCAATATCTCGTGAAGGAAACATTCTTTCGAGTTGAAAATTTCAAGGCATTCTAGTTACAAGTAGGCCTATTTGTAGGCCAAATATCAGTTCAAAACACCGTCATTCGATTTATTATTGTAATACCGTACTATAGGCTAAAACTCCAGTAAAATGGCTATAACTCTGGAAGGAAAGTCTATAGGCCCTTATCTTTTTGGGGTTTTTCATATCTCACTGAGGTCTACATTATGCACAAAGTTTGAACTCAAAAGCGGTTAATCACTTTGGGTACTTCCCTCGTTAGTTTGTCATGCTGAACACCACTCTAGCGTTAGATTAGTGTCTTTAATGTATATTTGGAATCGCTAAAAATTGAGTTATGTAGAAACAAAATACTAAAAAAATTAGGAGTTTTTGATCAATGTTAAAAATAGTAGCTGAAATTTTATAATCACATTAAACTTTCAGAAAAAAACTATCCATAGTTCCGTAGAGCGAGATATGCTCTATTGATTACTCTATAACTAACAAAAAGCTCAACTTGAAATCATAATATTTCAGATTAAAGTAGAGGAAAAGATGGCCTATTTTCTATGTATATGAATTGAAATTCTAACATTCATCATGTTTTTCCGATGTCTAAAAATCCTTGAGTTTGTCATCATGCCTCCCTGAATCTCTATGAAATAGTTCAAGAATTGATAAAGATGTTTGGACTACTACGAATCTCTTGTAATGATATTACACGAGATTTCAAAGTTTATTGATCTATTGTAGGATTCTTATAACAGTACTAATCCTATATTTTTCAAATGATATTGACCAATTACTAACCCTTAGGGATGACCTACTTATTCTTATTTAGTTTTCTTTACTTTTTGTATTAACTAATTCTTAGAATAGGATGGTATATAGTAGATCAAATATTTTGTTATCAAATTGTAGAACTTGATTTGAGCTATAACTTTGCTTTCAAGTTCATTGCTTCATATTGTTCTAAAACAGAGTTCTGAAACTTAGAAATAGTATTTACTTTTATTTACTAAAAAGTCAATGATAGATACAGGAACACATATTTTCTATGCTCGATAACTCTGTTCAGGAGCTATATAGAGTAATGAACTTAGAAGTAATATTATAGCTGAAGTCAAAGTCTACAACTTGCCGTCAAAACATTCGATCAAATATGCCACACTATTATGAAAACTATTCAACAAAAAAAAAATAAATATGGCCACCACTGCCATGATCCTTGAGAATTCATCAGAACACTGTTTTTTTTTGTATTTTAAAGTATTTGTATAAAACAAATTTTTTTAATTAACTTGAAAAGGTTGCTCTTTAGTAAACAGTTTCCTGAGCAACAACATAACTACTATATGATAAAATCATGTTTTTTTTTCTTTATTTTGTCTTTAATTTTTTGTTCTTTTTCTTTCTCTTTGAAATTTTCTTTTTTTTTCTTTTATGATTCGTAGCAATATACCTGGTTGTCTTTTTATTTTCTCTTTTGAGCTGCAAATGTGAGTTAGTATTCGTCTTAATAGCATAAGGCTCACACCGCTTGATCCTATGTGTGCAAAATGGCCTTTACGAACATCACAAACAATTATAAAAACAGCATCTGCACAGGCGTGTTTTGTTGTATCCAAAATTTTGATGACAGAATCGACAAAACTCTTTTTGCACTTGATGTAATCTTATTATTTCTTTCACAGTTTAAAATGTAACAATTTTTCATGAAATAAAAAATTCAAATTTCTCTTGCCTATTCTCGAGAAAAAATATTTTTCTATCGAGTTTACAGTCATATTTTTTTATTACACAGTAATACTTTACGCGCATATAACCATGTAACATAAGACGAGGCTGAGTATGTGAGTCAGTCATACCTGAAAGATTTAACCTTAATAAATGATTTTAACAAATGATTTCATATAAGTTGGATAATTCAAAGAAGAGTCAAATCAATAGAATACAATATATTGCAAATAACTACACGATAGTTTCGATACTTGATTGATTTTAATAAGTTTTTTTTAAATAAAAACAAGAGCGGCTATGATATAATAATATAACCTATTATACAAAAGTATCCACACAAATGTCAAGACCTGAAGGTTTCAATAGATATTACAGGGTGAACCAAAAGTCTTGGACCTTCTCAAAAAAATTATTCATCTAGATTCTGATAGAGCTTGAAAATGTGGATCTAAACAACAGTTTCTAGACCACGTTGAAACTTGTCTTTATATGAAAAGAATGAAAAACTCGAAATTGATTTTAAAAAAAATCATCACGTTAGATTTGTAACTCATATCGATCTTGTCATATTCAATTAGTTATTTGTTTGAACTATTGTGAGATGACGAATAGCTGTAACGTTCTTCATCCTTTTAGCATTCATTTTATTGAATAAAGATTTTAATACACGAGACAAAACGAAATATTATGACAAAAATAGTAGGAATATCTCTACATTGTTTCAAGAATGTTCATTTCTCATCGATGTTGTGTGTTCAGTGTTGCGACTGTATTGATTGCATTCTTGCGATAGAATTTGTTACAAGTGAACATTCTAATAACTTCATGTCGAAATTCAGTAAATGTAAGAAAATAGAGCGGAAATGACAGGATATGGTAAGTATAAAGAAGGGAATCAAGTAAATGTAAAATAGTATAACCTGCTGCTACCATAAAGAATGAAAAGGCAATATTGCTTGGTATGGTCATGATAAAAAATAAAATGGTAGTTATAAGCAACGTTAATGATATGGCTCTATGTTGAATGCGAGAATTTTGAACTGTGCTTGAACTTCGTAATTTAATTAAATGATAGATCACGCCAGTATTGAATATGCACATAAATATGAATGGTGTAATGTTGTAAAGACCTATATTGATATAATCCCATAAGGGATAAATCGTAAACGTTAAGGATTCTACACTAACCGAGCCATCAGCGTTTACATAACAAGCAAAAATAAAAAACTGAAAATTGAAGAGAAAGAAAAATGTTATAATTGATGCGATTATAATGAGAACATTTCTCTCACGAGACAACCATGTTCGATGAAGGCGACTCAATGAAACGTATCGATCGATACAAACAGCTACACGAAGCCAGGCTGATACTTGAAAACAAAAATAGTTGAGAAATGAAAAGAACTTGCAGCTTCCTAGTGTCAGTGATTGCAAATAAAATCCATGTACAGCAGAAAGATAATGATCGAAATTCCACCCATATAACATCAGAATATCGAATGCGGCTATTGTGCGCATATAGTGAATAGTTGGCCGTGCTTTTGTATCTCTGAATGTTGCTCGCCAGAGAATGATAAATGTGAGAAGATTCAATATAGTTCCTGTAACGACAAGAGCAAAAGGATAATAAGCAACGACTGAAGATTCAGGTCCATCAGTGCTTTCTGTTGTATTATTTGACATTGTTGGATGAATTGATTGATTGCTTACTATCAATTAGAAGAGTTGCAGTTTCTAAACCTTTTTTCTCTTAAAATTAAAATTAAACGATCGAATTCTAGAACGAAAAATAGAAATTTTTAGATTTTCTCAGTCATAAATAGAGCTATCGCTATTTTTATTACGAAAAAGAACACATATATAGTACATTGAGTTCTATTCGAAAATAATCAAATTTATCTCTGTGTATTATTCGTAAGTTAATATCAGGTTTTCGCTAACTTTTACATCTTATTTTTTTTACTAATAGAAAGAATCATCTAAATGGAAAATATTTGTCTGTCTAACCTATCAGAAATCTTCGGTTAAAGATTTTGCAAATAAGAAAATCGAACACGAGTTCCATTTATCTTAAAACATCATTAGCAGGTGAAGAACCAATAGAAATCGAATTTTACAAAACAAAGGTACATAAGGTATTCAGATGCAGTAAGTTTAATACTATTATTTGCATGATTCGAAACACTATTCTCAATCCGAATGGATAAAATCTTATAACACAATATGCCGATATACTTCACTGTACTCTGGTTGGTTTCAACCAACTATCCAATCAGAATTGTGCTCTGGAAAAAAACTAATTCAAAATTCCAAAATTTGCTTATTTAAAAAGAAAGCATCAGCTTTAGCTAATCACATTTATTTTTGATTTTCTGAGTCAATCAGATATTTTTTCTCGGTTTTTTGAGAGAATGATATTTCCTCTTGACTTTTCTTTAGCTAATCCTTCGTCTGTGTCGTGGGGTCTGCTTGGATCCAATCATGAAATATGGCAAACACTCGATATTCTTTTGTATGCAAGCTACTTATTAATATACTGGCAAGCTGGGAAGACCCTTCTCAGAAGGACTGGCCTACATGGCTTGATCTTCAGAGTATGATGATATACAATTTCTAAAAGGAAGATTACGGATTGCTTTCATAAAAGCATGTTGATATCTTGACGTAGACGTTTTGTGTAGATGAACGATGAAAAACTTTTATTTTTAAGTATCTTTGTGTTTTTTTCTTCTCCTTCACTATTATTTTAAAGTGTGTAAAATAATATTATCTTTTTCGTATAATATGAAATTACATTATTGGTTAGAAAAGAATCATAAAATGTACACTCTATAACGAAAGTGTGAATATTTCATTCCGATGATCGACTAACGAACAAATCGAAACGAATCTATTGGTAAAATTCATTAGAAGATACAAGATGGCAAGTTAATAAGATCGAGAATGCCACATATAACACCATCTCTGTCATAGGCTAATTTTCTATATTTAAGAATTTTATATAAGCTTTGAATAGGACATCAACAATCAATGTTAGACTAGAAATTAGTCAGAAGCGATATCCCGAAACAATAAATTCATAATGAGTACCATACAAAAAACTATGCAATGGGATTCACTCAGACTCCACGATACAGAGGAAGGATTAGTTTGTTTTTGAAAAAAAAGAAATGTCTCAAAAGAGCTTTTCTCACTTGAAACATATTATGTAGTATCGATTTCTTTACAGTATGCAAGACGATTTATTCTCAACGAAGAACTGTATTTTTCACTAATTTTTATTCTAAATTCGTCTTTTCGCGAGTTTCTATGTAAACATTATTTAAAACTTTTTTTCACTCACCTGAAGTTAATTTCTAGAAACTTTATTTAAGTTAAAAGGTTTATAGTCTTATCGTTGATGTGAAAAATAAATATGGGACAAATTAAAATAAGATGGGTGAAACATGAATTTGGATATGAAAGCATACATACACATTTAACTTACATTTTCGAAATTGGTGAACATAGCAGCAAAGAGTACAACGGCGTATATATTTTCTGATGAAACGACTAACTATATATAGGAATGAAAAAGTGGAAGAAATCAACCATGCAAAAATTTAATCATAATCCGTGGTTCTTAAGTTATTGATAATAGCATGAAGAAGCTTTAAAGAACAAGTAGCTCTTAATTTTAAAACCTTCAAGAGCAGCTCAGATTGTATTAAAGCTACAGTAAGAAGCTTACACTAAACCATTCAATGCGCTTATAAACGTTCGCAAAAATGAAAGACAAAGTAGTTTTTATTTAATCAGGCTTCTTCAATAAAGAATAACGAATTCTTATTGTTGATTTGCGTATTTCACTATTATTGGCTTTTCTCTTTACACACTCGGCAATAAATCTATACTCGATTTAAAAGAGGATTATTATCGTTCGAGAATAGTAATCGGATCACTGTAGATGGAATGATTAAGGATTAGTTCTTCTTTGCAACGTTTCGAGAATGAAAACATAAATTGTGATCATCTGCATGTACAGAGCTACTAGACATGAGCGGGGACCAGCCTTTTCGGTTCCGGTTCCGGAATCAGGACTACTTTGTCCATCTCTATATAGGAATAACGAATTCTTACGTTGTAAATTTAAAAAAATTATTAAATATTAACCTCATGCTTCCCTGTGCAAATCGGTTGATTATCACATATTGCACATCATATTTATTCAATAAGTAATTTATACGGAATTTTAAATTAAAAAATAGTATTTTTGATTTTCAAAAAATAAAATCAAAAGTTAGAAAGCATGGTAAAGAATAAAAAGTACTATCTTCTTATGAATTAATAAGGTCGTTTTTAGAGTGACTGTTCGACGAAAATGAATCGTAAGTACTCATGTTCAAATCTACTCATCCGCATATATTTGATAGATTTCATCGACTCGAAATTGAGACATCTATTGGACAAAAATTCTTTTTTTCGATCAAATTTTGATCGACCGGAAGCGACCATTCAAGTGGTTGGAAACTGTTAGTAAAAACAGCCTATTGCCAAATCCATGACCTATCAAAAAATGGCAATCCGAAGGATCGATTTGAAATTTCGAAACTCAATGAAAGCCAAAATCGACACGTCGAAATATCTATCGGATGGCCGATTGAGTACATTAATTTTCTTGTTGTAGATTGAGTCAAATATTAAACTCTCGAGTAAGTTTAATTCTATCAAATAAAATAAATCCATTTATATCCTTATTACAGATTCATTCCAATATTAAAATCACAGAGTAAATTTTATCTTATGAAATGGACTAAATCTATTTAATTATCTGTTATAGTTTAATGCAAATCTGGCAATCATTGATAGATTTGAATTTAAACTAAATTAGCGAATAATCGAATGATTAAAAAAAACGTTTAGTGCGAATCCATGTGAATGTATTAAGTATAGGGTACCCTGTTACCAGTATGTCACAGGATCTGAATAAGTATTATGGTACCTGAAGTAGTTCCAGGTACCCTGCTGGAAAACATCCAGTAAATAAATACTTTAAGGTACTGATCGAATATTTAGTTAGGTACTCTTCCACATTATTTCCAGATACCTTATCACCAAAATTGGAGTATGTTCATGATTGAATCTAACCTTTTACTATTTTCATTTTGTTTTTTCAAATCTCAAAGGTGAAGTAGGTCAAAATTTGGAGATCTGATCAAACTTGAATTGGTCGGATCTCTATGAGATTATTTGAGGATAGCCCAATCTTAACTGATGATCTCGACTAATAAATGGTCAAGAAATAATCTAGAAAAAAAATTCTATGGAAATAAATTAGTTTCTTACGATTTGTCGAGTTGTGTATATAGAGCCGTATGTGCAAAGCAATACGGTGAACGAACAGTTACTATACAGAATACGACACATCTCGGATATCCTATAGGGATTTTCTCAGTAAAACTACAGATGTGGGAGTTAGAATGTTTGCTACCAACTCACTCTTCTTTATTCCTAAAAACACACCCTATATATACCAATGAAATGGGGACAAAACATACTACAACATATCAGGAAAAATCCGAAGAAAATAACAAGGACAAAAAGATAATGATCAGAAAAGTGATGGAATAAATCCGCACTGGTGAAAAAAAATGGAAAAAGAAGAAGAAGAAAAAAAAAAGAGTGATAGAAAGAATCCATGATCATAGAGAAGAGAGAGAGAAAATAGAAGTTTATGAAAGGTTCGATTCATTTATATATGATGATAGGCCGAAGAAAAGATGAAAAAAAGAATGTCTTATATCCTAACAGCGGGTACCTATATAAACTCCTTGTTCAGTAAACATACTCTTATGAGTACCCAATGCAGTATAATTACTGAGAATTTTCGAAGTATCCATATTGAGTACTCTGATGGAACTTTCTCAGTACATGGGTACCCTAAACTCAGTACTCTCTAGGAAATCGTTATGTACAAACCGTATGTTTTAATTTATAATAAAAGTTTAGCAGAAAACTGTTTCTGCAAAACATTTTTTTGTGTTTCTTGTATAGATTTAGTACGAAACTTAAAAACAATTCCAAGTTTGTATCCAGAGAAAGAAGCTTCGTCGGTTTCGTAAAAGACCTTTTTTTCTTTAAAGTGTACACACAAAATTTCTAAAAACCTACTTTTTTCTTTTAGTAGAGCAGCAACATTGTACTTTTATTTTGGTTAAAATAAATGAATCTGAAGTTTTAACCGATAATAGTAAGCAGTCATTTTGCTATAGACTAGTAGAGAATTCTCTTAATAAATTACTTCAGAAAAATATATTTCATATTAGATTAAGGAATTAAATCTGTCATATATGACTTACTTTGCTAATAAATTATGTTATTAAAATAAAATCAATGAAGTATTCAGTAGTGTTAGTTATTATCTGTTTGTCCGTTCTTGTCGCTGTTGTCAGTTTGTAACTGAAGAAAATGGAATTGAACTTGGAAAAATGAAGGAAGTTATATTAGAGCGCTTAATTTGAAAGAAAAAGGAGAAAAATGATCCCGTTTTTTTCTGCTTTTAACGTAACAAGAATATGATTCCGAAAAACATACAACTCATTAACGCGGAAACAATGTGATCATAAGAAAAGATTTTGCTTTTTTTTACGCATTTATATATGTAGTAATATAGATGAATAGGATTTTAAAAAAAAAGAATCATCCGATAACATAATGTGTGTTTATGAAAGAATAATAATTTTTTTCTTCGACGTCGTGAAGATGAATCACTTGAAAATACAAGTTTTCTAATAGAAATCCAGTCAATAAACCGTTATCTGATTCCAAAACCATTTCCTGTAATTTCGTCGCTTCAGTAATAATGAGCTTTTTCCGACATTATATTTCTGTAACCTTGAACTTGAAAAAAAAACGAGATCATTTTCTTCATTTATCTTACTAATTAAGCACTGTTTTTTGAGCCTAATTCAGCTTTATCCGGTTGTATCTCGTATGTTAACAAGTAATAAGAAAATAATTATCATGTAATGAACAGCTTAAGGGTATCGTTTTATTATTGATGCTCACCTTTCAATTCAGTTTGGTCATGATCTATAGTCGATATAAGATTTGTAATTTTATGAATATTTTCAGTTCTTCATAGAGAGGATAATGAAAATCAAGAATATGACATGATCCATTAAACGTTTCTTTTTTCTTCTTACATGATGAAAATATTGAGAATTAGCTCTTTTCAGTGTATCAATAGATCGATACTAGTTAGGAAAACATTCTACTAATTACAACTATATCTAAATAGTTGTTAGCATCATCTTTCCTGTTTTTTTTCCATTAACGGATTATTCACTATAGTAGACTCTTGACTTCCTATTTAAAATGAAAATTAATGTACGAAGTCATTCTAACTTGTACATTAAATTATATTTTAAGTTTATTGCTAGAAAATGTAATATTACATCATCCTCAGATTTATACTTCTAACATCTTCCATATTGGACTTGGCGTAATAACTTAGCATATTTATTTGCAGATGCTTTCTGACTGTATACAAGACCGATAATTGTGATATATAATCATTTTTCTAACATGCCTTACTACTTCAGACATTTGTCTATGGAAAATATTAAATTCCTAGATAAAATTAAAGTCATTTGCTAAATGGATATAACAGCGAACTGGTTTCCAGAACAATAACTTTCGCAATAATTGCATCTTGTGACATAAAGTAGTTTATAGAGTGGGTGGAAAGCTGGATAAAGATGAGCATTAAACGAATTTAAAAGAGCATCATAATGTCTAAATCGTGATTCTAAATATTTTCAATTCATATCGGACTGCTTAGAGTTCTATAAAGGTGTAGTCAGACAAAATATGTTAGAGAAACAGTTTTCAATAGCGTTTAGAAGTCGATTAGCATCAACTAACAAAGAACTCTTCATATTCGAGAAAACATATACTTGAACAATATGCTGATTAAAACAATTTTCTTATGATATCCTCATGCATAATGTCATAATCTCCCAAGTTTTTCTTCTATATCATTCAAATAGTTCAATGAAATATTGATGATAACTGTCTATTTATCATGAGATATTGAATGATCTCAACATCATAAAGTTTCTCTTTCATGCCAATTTAATAATTAAAGATAACACTCATTACAAGTTTGTATTTTTCATATTAATATTTGTGAAGCCTTTATTTTACATTATTAACATATTCGAAGAGAATTCTCGTCACAATTGTCTAATTGCCATGTATCTATCATCTATGCAATCATCACAATCACTCCACTTTTTCGAATATCATAAAAGTAATCCTAACAATCACTCACAATTTGGTAAGTTATGTTCCTAACCACTTATAATCATTTATTTTAAAAGAGTCCTAGAAAAAATAGCCTGTCAACAAAAGCTAAAAACTGATCTTCTTCAATACAATCATCCAAAATCTCTTTCCCAGTCATCACAAATACTTATATGTTGAAATTGATATTCGAATTTCGATTTTTCTGGAAAAATATCTGTGAATATATAAATAAAACATTGGACTACATGCATTGAAGATTG
Source organism: Macrotrachela quadricornifera (assembly GCA_022393335.1). Taxonomy (NCBI): domain Eukaryota; kingdom Metazoa; phylum Rotifera; class Eurotatoria; order Philodinida; family Philodinidae; genus Macrotrachela; species Macrotrachela quadricornifera. Next base: position 586,016 of record JAJEKB010021185.1, read on the forward strand.
TAGAATACGCTTTAGTATAAACAAATTTGATATTAATTAAAGATAAATAGGATCATATAAAATTGAATTTGCAAAAAGACAAAAGTATTTTATCTAAAATAAACGATCTATGTTTAGAAAGAAATATTTCCAAATAAATGCTCAATCATTTTTTTAAAATCGTCTGATTTTATTCAACATTTCTTATCGAATAAATAGGATTAAGATTAGGACAAGAATTTTTCAAACTATTTCAATAATCAAACCTATAACAAAATAAATATATAAAAATCTAATCATTCTGTTCGAAAAATGGAGAATATCCATAAATATGACGAGCATGATCGAATGCATTAATAAGTATAAACCATCGTCGTTGATCTAATTCAATATCAATAAATGTTTCATTTTCATAAATTCTAATCAACTTATTTTGACTAGGTGGTGCTGTCAAAAGACAATCACTTGACATAGTTATCAAAACAATAAGTGAACAAAGAGTATCATCATTCAAATTATTATCATTGGAATAAAGTTTAATAAAAGCAACAATGGGTAATTTAAAATAACGAAAAAAGAGTATATTTTGTTGTAATAATCGAAAAAGTAGATCTAATGTTTCTCTATCGATATTTTCCAATACAGACTGATCGATTTCTAATCTCCATGTTTCTTTATCAAGTGTCGCTAGATGACGATTTAAATTAGCGAAAGATTCATAATTTTGTAAAAGTAATCGAAATTCTATCAGACTAGTAATCTTTTCATGTCTTTGAGCTTGTTCTAGTGCTGTTTTTATAAATTCTGATGTTTCAATTTGATCATCGATTGTATATAAATCGAATATATCAGAATCAATATGTAGACGTTTAAAACTAATTGTATTAGATCCTATTGTAATAAGACGATGTAATGCTTGTACATTTTTCGTTATATCATCGTAAATTTTTTTAAAACTATCAATATTCTCTATTGACCATATATCAGGTAGAAAATAGCGTCGTTTTGATGAATCATTTATAAAAAGATCCTCTTTCCATGCTTTCAACCAATAATTATCATCAATTGTACTGGAAAACCATGCAAATAGATATGTATTTGCATAATCATGAACTAGACGATCTTTATTCAAAATCCATGTTAATACGATATCAATCGTTTTCTTATTAATCTGTTGTTCATCTTCAAAAGAAAATATACAACTTCCATGAGGAAACCATTGAGCAATACGAGTACAATATCTAAGACCAATTAAATCTCGTGGTTCACTATCAACAGCTGACCAAAATTGATTAGTACAGAAATTCGAACGTTCTAATTCAAAAAATAGACTAAATATATTTCGTATTTCACGAGTATATTTTTGATGAGTTATAAATTTGACTACTTCTCTTTTTTGATCATTTGAATCCAATAATTCTAATATTCTAATCATATAACGTGCACAAAGATATTCTTGAAAACTACGATGAATAAAATAATAAATATTATCACCACGTAAAGAAGAAGAAGAAGAATTTTGTGTACCTGGTATAAGTAAACCAATTTGTAATACAGAAAGAAATAATGAATGTGCAATTTTAATTATTTCATTTCCATTAATTGTAAAACGATTTAATTTTGTAGCATGAAATGCTATATATTCTAAATGACTAAATGCTAAAGATTTTGATTCTTGATAAATATTTTTTCCAGCTAAAGATGAATTACATAAATAATGAAATTTTAATAAATATCGTCGTAATAAATATTCACACATTTTATTATAAAGTTGTCCCATTGTTATTCCAATTTCGAATATTATTTTTCCATTTTCCCATAAATTACAAATTATTTCTAAACATGCTGGAATACGTGCTATTTGTAATAATTGTTCAGAATTTTGAATAAATATCCAACATTCATTACCTGTATTACGAAGTGTTAATGAAAAATAATTATTTATATATTTTTTAATATCTTCATATGTAAAATTTTGAATTTGTATTTGAATATCATATAAAAAATTATGAGATACATATGGTCGAGATGTTAATAATAAATATGATTTAGTAAATAATTCTCTTTCAATTGTAATTAAATATTTTGGTATTCTTCGTTCATCACATCCATCAAGAATCCAAAGAATATTTAATGGATTTTCAAATATATTTGTTAATTTTTGTTTATCTAAATCATGTAATTTATATCCTTGAAAACATTCTCGTTCAATAATATCAATTAATGAATAATTATTTAATTGTTTTGGATAAAATTCTGTATTTAAATTTCTCATTTTAATATAAAATAACCATTGAAATTGATTTCGCCATAATTTTCCTATTGTCCATGAATATGTTATATATTGACATATAGTTGTTTTACCACATCCAGCTTCACCAAGTAAAAGAATATGATTATTTATTATAAAGAAATTTTTTAATTCTATTAATCTATTATTATTTTCAAATTTTAATGGTATATATTCTTGATTTGAAAGATGATTTATTTCCAAATTAGTATTACTTAATATATGTTTATAATGTTGTTTATAACTTGATTTAAGTTTATCTTGAAGACGTGTTTTTTCTGTATATGGAAGACTAATCATATCATCTTCTTTAGCTAATATAATAAATTGAGAATAAATATCATTAAGATAACGTTGATTTTCTTCTTCAGAACGTTTTGCAAGAAAATTTGCAATATTTTTTTCATTTAATAAAATATCTTGATAAATTTTATGATATTTTTTACCAAAACGTATTTGTATACCAGGTTCAAAACATTTAACAACACAATTAGCATTTGCTTGTTCAATAAAACTAAATGTATTATCATATTGTATTTCTTCAAGATCATGAATTTGTTTATTACAATTATAAATTAAAGAATAACCTTCTTCAAATGTTAAATCTCGTTTAATACTATCAATTAATAAAATAAAATAATTTATATTCTTTTCTAATTTATCTATATGTAATTGACCAAGAATTTTTGGTATAATTCGATTGAATTGATCAATTTCATGTACATTTGGTGGATTAAATGGACTAGGATTATCAATTCGAATAAGAATATATGTTTGATTAATACATCGAAATGAAATACAAATAGCATGTCCAATCCAACCAGTTGGAATTGTATATTCTTGATTAATATCAAGTTGTTTGATTTTATTTATAAGATTTTTTGCAATTGATTTATAATATTTAATTAATAATGGTTGGGATAAAATCATATCAGAAAATTTTTGATTAATTATTCGTTTAGTTATAACTATTGGAATATGTAATATACTAATAAGAAAATAATATGTTTCTAAATTATGTAAAAATTCATTTTCAATAATTGTAAATATATTATCATCAGAATTAATTTTCATATCGATTATTATTCGAAAGAGTGTATAAATACGTAATTGAAGATATATTTCTAATCGAGATCCTTCACTTAAACTTTGTCCACGATATTCAGCATTATCATAATCATGAAGAGCAGCAATAAGTGTATCGAATATTTTTTTAGGATGTTGTGTTATACGAGTATAAAGAAGACGACTTATTGTATAATCAAAAAGTATTTCATTTTCTTCTTTTTGTGATCGATCATGATGATTTATATAGAATGTTATATGTTTTTCAAGTTCTAATTTTGTTGGACTATTACGATATTTGTAAAGAATAGGAAGAGAATTATGACGATTGGTTTTAGCAGCTAATTGAATAGGAAAGATAAAACTATAAGTTTGAGAATCAAAATGAGATAAATTACAATCGACATCTTGTTCAATTAATTCTTTGATTGTTTCTATATTATGATATCCTTTAAGTGTGTTATATAAACATGTTTCAAGTGTTTTTGCCATACAAATACGAGAATTTTTTATTGTATATTACTACAAAAAAAAATAATATTTGTATTCTACTCTACCTCTTTTTTTTTTTACTTTTTAATGAATATATTTATTTTAGAGAATGAAGCCAAAAGCAAAATATTAGGAGAAAAAAATGAGATGAAGGACGAAGAAAAAGGCAATGTCAGAAGTCGGAATAATTTTATTGAATTGTATATGTTATAACACATTGTAGCACGTTTTTTTTTTCTTTCTTTTTCTCTATATAAGCGCGTGGAGGTCGATACTGTTTTATTTCTTACATGCATTACATTATTGACACATGGTTAAATGCATGACAAAACCATAGTCAAAACAACTATTTGACAAAGAATTAATAGTAAAAAATGGGTATATGAGTCTTGATGCTTAGAATAACAAATTCAAGTATAGAGTAATGCGAGTATTTTTCGAACTTCTATGCAAATAAATATTTATTAATCATCGATTAACATAAAATACCATAGATTATTTGATATTAAACAAGGATTTTTTTTTTGTAAGCGAGTGATGTCAGTTTCTCTTATGCACCTTCATAAATGAAACAGGACAATGTATAAAACACTGAAAAGTTGTTTCGATCTAGTAATGAATGATTTATTACAATCAGTATCATAAAACGTAAATAAAATAGAAGATTTTTTGTTTTTCCTACTGACAAATATATTTAACATTATTTATATAAAAGATGATGTGAAAAAATTTATAGTGACATTATTTCGCAGTTGCGCTGAAATTCGAATTAGAGCAAATCTCAAGTCAAAATACTGCCATTCAGTTTATTGATGTATACCCTGATATAAGTTAAAACTCCAGTAAAGTTTCTATAACTCTAGACAGAAGGCTTATGACCACTTCTCCCTTTGGAATTCTTATACTTTGTTGGGGTCTATCTTATGTACATAGTTCGAGCTCAAAAACGATTTGACAGTTGAATTGGTTCTCTTATTAGATTTGGATCTGAGGAATGAGAGTGCAAGGATCATCATCAAGATCGCTTGAAAAATTTAAAGAACACGTTTCTGAGTGAATAGTAATTGCGAATAAAAAAAAAATTCTTTGACTGCATATTAGCACAATTTGATGAAATTAATAGAACAAACTCGTTTAAACTTTCCGCTTATATACTGCAAAAAGTATCTAAGGGAATGTTATTAGTTTATATTAATACTACTGTGGCAAGATGCGTACATATTATCCATCAATTGATACTTGAATATGTATTATTCTCTTCTCTGTACATGCTCATGTATATGTTTGATGTGTACTCAAGTATACAGATACACATTTTCCTCTCGTTCTCTTTCTTGATCGATACACTCTCGCTAGGAAAGACAAAATGTACAAAAAAAAGGAAGAAATCATTGATGAAAATTAAGACAGCTGTTAGATGATACACTTTTACTAGCACAATTACAAACAATCGACTGTGTAAAATGATATATAAGTTGCATCTGCTAACATCCATCTTATTCGAGTCATAGAAAACAATCTACTCTCAACAATAACATCTAGAATCTCTCTCATATTCTATGCAAATATCATAATTTGTCTTTACTAATACCTACAGAAACATTCAATTTACTTATTGATATATGATAGACGTAACTTCTGTATTATATTCATATTAAAAACACTTCGAAACAGATAAATATTCAACGTTAAAATAAAAAAATAGTTAGATTGATAACTAAATCAAAATATTTTTCTATAAACTTGACTTAGAGATATCTCCAATAGTAGAAAGAATACGATTATCTTCACAATAATAATCCGAAATTTGTCGTTAAAAATGGTATGTCTTAACATTTTCAGGCTATTTTCTATCTATTTATACACTCTTCAATATGAAGATTTAGTATTCCTACAATATTTTATTTTAAAAAAGCATACTTTATTTCGAATGCATATACATGCACTCTTCAAGAAGGAAAAACTAGAAAAATTGTGAAAATAGTCAGCTTTTTATTTTTTTATGACACGTTCACACTAGTATTTATAGAAAGATGTTTCAAATTGTTTATTAATGAATGAGTTATATCTGTCTATAAGTTTCAAGATAAATAGATAAATGCTGTCAATCCATTAAAATAATCTTTCAACTTGTTAATAAATATTAATATACATTCTTTTCTTATCATTTCAAAGATGAATTTTTAGTTTAATCTATTATGAGATATTGTGTAGGATAAATGAACAAAATAATGAAACTAGTTCTTTATTCAGATGTTTCAGACTAACAAATTTTTCATAATTTTTGTTGTATATAAGAAATCGATTGATATAAAAAAGTATATGTTAGTTTTTATCATAAAAACTGTTTTGTGAATATACTATCTTTTTAATATCCTATTATTTATCATTTAAAATCATCAAACAACTTATCGATATGTTTTAGGTACTCATTCCATTGTTTGATAATTATCTCATCTTTATTCTTTATATGTTTTTAATAAGTATAGCTTATAAATAATCTTGAAGGCAGGTGAGGATGAGAGTGAATAGATTTCTTTGATATCTTACTTTTTGAATTTTCATTTGAAAATACTTTTGGACATATATGATCATCTAAGATTATATTTTGTTAAGACTATTTCGAAAATTCATTGTTCAAAGTATATATCATTTAGATTGTTGTATTAAAAAGTAAATTCAATGTATTTATTTTTATTTCTTAGAATTACTATTAAATGGTATTATATATGTATACTAATTACACCTGATGACGTCTCAGCAAGACAGAAACAACCATTTTCGTAGATTTACCATTTCATTCTACTCACCTTCACTCTCTTATTTTTTGACGCTGTACAAAGATATTAGCTGTAAGTAAAGTTATATCTCAGCTTACTCATTTTCTGCATTTTCCCGCTGACTTCGTGGACAGTACGATTCTTTTGTTTCACTTGTTATATTTTAACGCTTATCTACTTCTTGCACAACATAATCTTGAGGTGAGATATGAGGGTGAAATACTAGATTTCAATTTCTTAACCAAAATCAACAACCAAATGATATCACTACCTTCCATGCTGCAAGCAGCAGAGACAGTTTAAAAAAAAACAATACTATCAGTCGTCGAGAGTAGAAAATATTGACTGGTACGGATACAATCAATGGTGTGGATAATGTTATGGCGGAGATTCTAAAATATTAACCGCCAAAACCGGTGACAATCACTGTGAAAGATTAAGTTCGACCAAATGACGCAGCTAAATGAGCTGTTAAATGGAGATGCAATGACGGATGTTACGAGATATATACTTGCGAAAAGTACCAACAATTGGATAAATTAAAAGTAGAATTGGATATAATTCATAGAAAGGAAGCAGACTAAAAAATGAAATTCTTCACGACTTTTAATATGAAATTAAGAAAAATCGTCAGAATGTGACTTTTCTAGTCTTTTTGGATAAATAAAAAATAATTAGAGGAAGTTAGAGGATGCTGCTCATATTTTCACCTAGATTCGCTTCAGAGGTCGAATCGAACCGACTTTTACTGCTTCGAGTTCAGATTCGGTTCGGTCAAATCGTGGTTCACCTATTTCCAACAAAAACATCTAAAACCCATAGATGTTATGGATCAAAACTGTACTCTATTGTCTAATATATAAATAACAAGTCACCTTGGACTGAAACAAGTAGTCAAATATCTATTCGAGATTCTTTCCAAATTATTCTTTTACTTTTTTTTTATACAACAATAGGAATCATATTCATAGCTTCAAGAGTAAAAAAATACAATTAACATAAATAAGTAAAAGACGAATGTAGAAAAAATGAACATTAACAAGAGTTAAATACTTTTTTGTTGCTCTCCATTGAGCGAAGAAAAAGAATATCGTTGATTGTGATTGGTTCGAGAGCAGAGCGGCGTTGTGTGACTAATTGTTCAACAGCGCTGAACTCTTTCTCTACTGCTGCAGAGCTACATGGAACAGCAAATATTTTTCTGGCTAGCTCGAATAAATTTGGAAATATTGATTCATTTTGTTGCCGAAATATAAGTAGATTTTCATAAATTTCATCAGATTTAAGTTGCCAATCAATATATGTATCCAGTTCATCCTTGGTTTGTGGTATTCTTATTGGATTTATATCATCCACCAACGACTCTAAAATCACTTTGGCTTTTTTGCTAATGGTTCAATAACACAATTGTTATTATTGGTATGTATTGTAGTTGATGATGGTGATATTACTGACCGGCACGCATTATGGCAATCAATAATTTGTATGTGTGTTGCATATCGTAATTGTTTATAATCTGGATGTAAAAATGTTCCCATTATATGCATATTGTCGATTTTTGAACATCGACTCTAATAATTGTAAAGATCTTTTTGCAAAAAAGTCATACCTAAGTAAAAGTAGGAAGATTGATTATAAAAAAATATATTTCAAGTAATGAAGAAACAAACTTACCACCTTTCATTTTTTTTTCGAGTTTTTTGATTTCTTGCTTCAGATATCCAACACATAGTAAAGTAAAAAAAATAATGATGGTGAATGACTTAATTGTATTACATTCATAACGTGTCCCCATGGTTCGCAATAGTAGCCACAAGTCGCGGCGCAACCGCAGAGGGTCGATACCATAGAAACCTACTATTATTAATTATAATTCACACACTATTACTTCAATACAGAACATTACCTTGCATCGTTACATTGAGACTTTACCTTGTGACGTTACATTGGAACGTCACCTTGAGTTGTGGCTAACACTCTTCTTCTAGCTTGCGGTCAACGAGTTTACGCTTCAAATTTTATGTTGATTGCTGTCTGAGACCAGGTTTGAAGTTTTCAAATGGTGTATCAAGAAGTAAAGACCGCACGAGACTTTCGCGAAACTGCAGACTGGTCACTTTGTTTGCCGCGTAATTTTCCCTGTATATCAAATAACTATATCATCAAGAGATCTTTTTTGTCTTTCCACATGATCAGCTTTATGGTGTATTTATTCTGCAATCCGTAAATTTCATCACGTCTACGATTTCTATGAACAACTTCGCTGCCTGATCCCGCACTTTTACTTCTCAATGTTCCAATAAAATACGTATCATCTTGTAACAAACATTTTGAAAAAGGAATACTAGTAAAGAAGTTGTCAGCTAATACAGTTCGATAACATCCCTCGAGACCATTGAATAGATTCATCACGACTTTTTCGGTATGTCCAAGATCTGTCATAGAATCTTGTTGACCAGTATAAATCACAAAATTCCAGGTGTACCCATTGGTAGCTGCTAACTTGTAAATTTTTACTCCGTACTTGTACGCTTTTCTAGGAATATATTGTTTGAAGAAAAGCCTATCCTGCCATGGTATCATAGTTTTGTGGATAGTCACAATCGAACCAGATATACATGTATATACTGACAAAACTTGTTCTCAATAAATTCAAGAGTGCTTTCCTCATGGTTTTGCAAGTATAGCTGCGCGTATCGATTAGCTTCACGAACTATGAGATCAATAATTTCGTCCGCTATGAAATGCCGATAGCAATCAATAGGATTGATTGTATTATTACCTGAAATAGAAGTTACTTCCTCGATAAGTCCATAATCTTCCATGAATTCGGCATTGGATTCTGATTCTATTTCATTCCAAGTATGTAAATCCATCCCATCGTCAATAGCTTCTTCATTAGAATCGTCAGATTCGAGTCCCATTGCATCAAAATCGTCATTCAGAGAATTCACTTCTTCGAGTGAGCTAGCGCTATCTTCTATATCCGTTTCTTGAAACGACATGTGAATTTTTCGAAAACTTTGACCGTTTTTATATACAGAACGACAGACAGATATGAAAAAGAACGAAAAAGTAATCCGAGCGATTATTCAATTTGGCAGAAGAAGATAACTCATTGTGTGGTGATATAAAGAAGATAACGAAAAGGTCATTAAATGCATTTATTAAAAGTTAAATGAGCATGAAAGTGAACATCTCAAAAAAGTTTTTCGAGAAAACTGAATCGGGTTGAATGGGTTAAGATCAACCTAAATAAATAAGAAAAAAAGGTTTTTACAAAATATAACACCTATTATTCATTTTGATGCTTTATTTGGTGTGAGCGTGTAGCTCAGAGATGGGGATGAAGATGAATGGTGAGTGA
>JAJEKB010021185.1:595998-628884 GCA_022393335.1 Macrotrachela quadricornifera
GAAGAGAGAACATAAAGAAAAGAGGATGATGCCATCATCCTCTAACATTTGGTCAAAAATAAATAAAAAAGATATCCAATTATAAATAAATAAATAGAATATTTGCAAAGACAATAATACTTAGCATTCATTTTGTAACAATAAGCTCAGCCTAAATAGTACGGAAGAAGAGTATACTAAAAGCATACTTTTCGTAATTGCTTAACAATCGAGATCGAATTAATCATAGCAAAATATGAAATAGACATCAATTCAAAGGATATGTGTAATGTCATTAAATATGTCTCAATAGGAACTTTCGATCGATATATAAAACAGTCGAAAGATTCGATTATGGACGCACATTAATAATAAATAAAATAAAAGAAAGATATGAAATACATCTAGAGAAAACAAAGCACTCCATAGGAATATTCCAAGATAGTGTCCTTACAATGATAGATAAAATCAACAAGAGGTATTGCTAATATATCATCTGACAATGACTACTCACGTGTTCATGTATCTTTTATAATTCGATGTAATAATGATGTAGAACGGCAGAAAAACGATAGTCGTAACGCCAGTCGTTTTTTGCTGTTTACGGCGTTGTTTTCTTTCACATGGATAGTTGAAGTTTTGTCAAAATAATTTGTTAAACGTTCATTAAATTTCCAATCAAAGTGGAGAATAACTTGATAAAAAATATATAGTTCGATAGAGAAATGAATTTTCTATTTGAATATATAGAAAGAAAAAAAATATTCGTTTGTCTAAAATATCATAACTACTTGAATTATTCGAAGAAAACATTTTGAAATTCTACAGAGAAAAATTTTTTTACCTGCTTCACGAAACTTTCTACTTTCTTAACTAACGCATTAGATAAATCAAATGAAAACTATGCCTTTGGATAGAGTAGTTACCTCTCTTTCTAATCGTATAGAAACAGAAAACATTTCTCACGTTTTATAGAAATACAAAAAAAAAACTGAAGAAAACTAGTCAAAATAAGTGAATCATTCTGTATAATATCGATAAAATGAATTTTGCACTGAAATTTCTACAATATCTCTCACACTTATGAGGATTAATATTGCCAGATATTATCAATAAAACCTTAAATCATATTAATACTTTGTGTATCAAAAGACAAATGTACACTATTTAATTCATAATCTATTCAAATTAGTGTCAATATAATCAATATTTATAAAATAATGTCATTATGTTGAACACTGATGAGGCAGTTTCATTCTCTTCATTTCTCTTCTTCTATTTGGGATGAATGGTAAACATTCAATAATTAATTAATTAAAACAATTAGAAGATTCTATGACCATATATATATATATAAATACAACTCAAGATAAGTTGGTTTACTTTGTTTTTTCCGATTTTTTTCTATTTAGATTAATTTCCGAAATATGTGCTCCAAGGTGATTCTTACTTTAATAGTACAGAGAAATCCTTATAATAAACGAAATGCAAAGATATACTTGAAGATCTGTTATACATGTATGTATGTGCATGTAATACTTTACTGGTCAACTGCATCCATTGTCTTCCAATTATTATAAAGAACTTCTCTATATGCACACGCGAGAAAAATTAAAAAACAGAAGCAATTCAAGTAAGTAAAAAACGATTTTTCTTTATTTATCAAATAATATTTCACAATTTCTTTTTCAAAAATTCTATATTCTCTCGCACATCTTTAATACTAGGATGATCAGAGGGTAATGAATGTTCCTTAATGTTAAGAGCAAGTTCACACAACGAGAGTGCTTCCGAGTAGTTGCCCATACTTCTATATATACTAGCAATGTTGCTGTAAGAAGTAGCCAATGAAGGATGATTTTCAGGAAGACTTTTTTGTTTGATTTCGAGTGCTTTTTCATAAAACGAAAGTGCTTTCGCATACTCTCTCATGCTATTATATACAAAACCGATGTTGTTGTAGGAAGTCGCCAAATCAGTATGATTTTCAGGAAGAGTTTTTTGTTTGATTTCAAGTGCTTTTTCGTGAAACGATAGTGCTTTAGAATACTCTCCCATTTTGCCATACACCAAACCAATGTTATTGTAAGAAATACTCAAATCAGGATGGTGTTCAGGAAGAGTTTTTTCATAGATTTCCAGTGCTTTTTCGTGAAATGAAAGTGCTTTTGAATACTCTCCCATACTGTCATACACTAAACCGATAGTAGTGTAGGAAGGAGCAAATGAAGGATGATATGCAGGAAGACTTTTTTGGCGAATTTCAAGTGCTTTTTCATGAAACGAAAGTGCTTTCGAATAGTCTCCCATTTTTCCATACAGACGACCAATGTTATTGTAGGAAGTCGCCAAATTAGGGTGATTTTCAGGAAGAGTTTTTTGCAAGATTTCAAGTGCTTTTTCGTAAAACGATAGTGCTTTAAAATACTCTCCCATGTCGGAATACGCCAAACCGATGTTGTTGTAGGAAGTCGCCAAATCAGGATGATTTTCAGGTAGAGTTTTTTGTTTGATTTCAAGTGCTTTTTCTTGAAACGAAAGTGCTTTCGAATACTCTCCCATTTTGGCATACACCAAACCTATATTATTGTAGGAAGTCGCCAATTTAGGATGATTTGAAGAAAGAGTTTTTTGACGAATTTCAAGTGCTTTTTCGTGAAATGAAAGTGCTTTTGAATACTCTCCCATGCTAAAATACACCAAACCGATGCTGTTGTACGAAGTGGCAAAATCAGAATGATTTTCAGGAAGAGTTTTTTGTTTGATTTCAAGTGCTTTTTCATAAAATGAAAGTGCTTTTGAATACTCTCCCATGTTGTAATATAACAAACCGATGTTGTTGTAGGAGGTCGCTAATGAAGGATGATCTGCAGGAAGAATTCCTTGATAGATTTCAAGCGCTCTTTCATGGTACCAGATGGCCTTATCATAATCACCTTGTTTATCTTTAATGTAACCAAGGTTATTATAATAAAATGCTTCATTGCTCTGATCAGATGTGTGTGAGAGTAATGATCTATAGAGTTCTTCGGCTCTATCCAGCATTTCTAAATAAAGCAAGAAATTACCTATTCGTTCCCATCCTGTGCCGATTGCATGCTCTTGTATATTTTTCGTGAGTGTTCGAAGTTGTTGATCATCATCTGATATTAATGTAACTTCCACTTGATAAAGTTGCAGCTTTTTGTGGATGTGTGTGATTTCAACAATTCGGAAGATAGTATGCATAGAGAAAAGGATTTCTTCTTTTGTCTTGTAATAGCTAAATTCTTCGATGGCAGCAAAAGGAGTAGATGATACAGCAGGATCAATGGACATTCGAAAAAGAATACCAATCGTATCATTTTTTGTTAAGGCACGCTCGGCAAATTCGAGAGAGACTTCTCGTTTTGTACTGGTTGAGAGGAAGTTGTTGAAAGATATCAATCCACCTTTTGTTTCACAGAGTTTCTCAAAATCTTTGATTGATAAACCTTGTCCATGGTAAACTGTAATAGACTTTCCTTTATAATCCCTAGCCTGTTGTTGATGTAAATGTTCGATTTGTTGATGAAGGTCACGTACAAAGAAGCCCATATTAATAATAATGTCAGGTTCTAATGTTCGAACTGCCCGATTGAGCAATTGGTACGTGAAGCATTGACGTGTATACCACCATATTGCCAATTTTGGACTGTAGTTATGTTCAAATTCATTAATAATGTCTAATTCAAACATATCACCATCGTAAAGTTTACGACAGTAATTTACTAAATCCTTGATGGATTGTTGATCATATTCTATTTCAAGAAGAATATCCTTGAATATTTTTGTGTATATAAAGGTGGATTCCAGGTGATTCAAATCTTGACTGGAAGTTTCTCGATTCACTGTAATAAAACTTACAGGAATGGAGTCTTGTTCGCATTGTTTAACAGCCATCTTCAATGCTTCGCAAATGGGTGTAATAGACGTATGTACACCCTTGATTTTCTCCCATTGTTTCATCCATTCTTCATGATTGGACATGTCATCACACAAGATGTAAATGGAATCTAATTGTGAGATGCCATGAATATTGGGAACTAAATTTTCACCTAATGATTCTGATGTAATGACGAATGCTTTCTCTTCATCGAGATCTTTGAGACATTGAATACATTGGTCTGGGTTGGTAAATATATTGATGTCGTTCACGACGCTTTTTAACTGTGCTAATGTATCTTGGCAATCTTTTTTTGTTTGATCAACACTGGCATCGACCCAGATCAATAAATAATTTAGAGCAATTTGCTTACGGGGATTGATAGTATGACTTGCTGTGATTTCTTTTAAACCAGAAGTTTTTGATGTTGCAGTAGTATGTTCTGTTGATTTTTGACCATCCATAATTTGCTGAACAATTCGTTAATCACCTATATGAAATTATGTGTAATTAATTGTTGCTTAGAGAGAGTGGGTTCACATCATCTATCTATATGGACAGATTGAAGAGAGAACATATTTAGATGTTTAAACCATTTAGACTTTATCCTTTTGCGATAAGTGAACTGCGATGACATATGAAATGTCCCAAAAAAGATACATACTTCGACATTTCCTCAAAAGTTATAGTCATTTAAGTAAAATTTTAGCCTGTAGCTCAGTATATATCAACAAAATTAAATGATATTATTTCGAGCTGAGATTTACTCTGCAGATAGGTATACTTGCGACTAGAATACATTGAAAGTTTCAGATAAGAAGAATATTTCCTACAGGAGATATTGAATATTCAAGAAAAAAAACTTGAGATTCGCGCATCTTTCATGGTATACTACGAGTAGTTCTGGTTATTTATAACTACTCTTGTCATTAAACTTTAAGTTTGCCCCTAACCTAACAATATTTGAAATAAAATATACTTACGTGATAAAAGATTTCGAGTTTGCGAGCATTTTTTATGTGCTTGCAAGCGATTTTGCTGCGTATATATTGTCAACAAAATCAGTGTCTTTTTGCCCACTTATTTTTTTTATGTGATCAATGAAGTATGACATTTTTATTGATGAGATAGCATGCTGCGCGTTTGCCTTTGTTCCTACATGCATATCGTTATTTCAATTCTCTTTTTTTTTTTGCTTTTCGTCACGTTTCGCGTTTTTATGATAAAGAAATATCCGCTAATATTTGCATACATATGCATATTATATGGTAATTACGTCATTTTCTCATATGAAAAAGTGATAATACTTTTTTTGAAATCATATATGAGAAATGCTGGTAGTGTGTTGTTCTATGTTGGTTATGAAATGCCTAATACGATTTGTAATATAAATGAATATCCAGAAGTTCAATACTCTTTCGGTAATAAATAAAATTATATACAAATAACTTTGTTTAATTATAATTATCTATAAAATTATAAATGATCACTGTACTGGAAAGCTATACAAAAAATATAAGTCTATTAATTTTCGCATTGAGATGTTTACTCAAAGTTCAAGCATAAAGGAAGCATCAGATGAGTATATCATTGATTGTCAAACGATAATGGATATCTTCAGATAAGAATAAATCATTTTTATTGTTAAACGTACTCCACCATTTATTTATCCGTTGTTCAATATCTGTTTCATGATCAATACCATTTGAACGATTTTGTATTAATTGTAATGCTAAATGTTGTTGATGATGCACTCATTTGATTTTGTGATTGAATTTGATCAACAGATTTTAATATAGCAACATTGCATTGCGTACATTTAGTTGAAGTTTACTTTTTTCTCCTCTGTTGTTCTCGCTTTACCTTCAGTAATTCGATCAGACTGTTAATTGCGAGTTTAACGCCTAATTTAATTTCGTATTTATCATTACTAATTTTAAAGCAACATAATTGTCGCAGTTTGTTCATTTCTTCAGATTCTTGTTGAAAGATTAAGAAGATATCATCGCATGATGTTTCGACAAAGTGTAAACCATTTCTAATAGCTTGGAGACTAAGTAAACCAGCAAGATCATCGCTGTATGCTTATTTAATATAATCATAAAATTGTTTATTATTGTAATTGAAGATATCATCTGATAAACAATTTTGATATACATTTTTTGATGATGTTGATGACGATATGGGCTAAAATAATTATTTTAAATAAATAATTTTATCATAATAAAAATAATACGGGACAACCAAGAATTATGCCATATTACTTACAACATGTCATCTTTATACAATATGAAACAAATAGCATTCCATTCCGTGGAACAAATAAGAGTTCTTGAAGTAACTGAAAGATATTTAATAAAACTTTCTTTCTTTTTTATATCAGAAAATCAACACAAAATAAGTTATTTTTACGAGTAAAAAAATTGAATTGAAATTAGGCAGTTTTATAAATTGGGTAAATTCTTGATTGGATACTTAAAATGCCGGCTAATTATGAAGTACAATAATGAACCTGATAGAGAGCGCTGTTAATCAATCACACTGTAGTGGTTTTGTTTATATAGTATCTTGAAAAAATCAATTGATATCTCAACAGTTCAGCACCTGAGCATCTGCCCAGCACTTTCCCTCTTGATGATTGGAAATACCAAATTTCTCATTTTTACAGCATAGTATCAATTCATTTTCGGCCTTCATTTGGATGAAAAGATCATTTTTGCGATCCTAAAACTGGTCGTATTGGATTAGATGCTTCCTATTAGTTTCTAAGCAACTCTTTTTTTCCCTGCTTAGAAAGTAGATTTCATAAGCATATTGAATTGAATAAAATAAGTTTTCTGAAAAGGGAAATAAAAGCGATTTCCAACAAAGAAAGTGGTTTTTCACCTAAAGGTATTTGCTGTATCATTAGCAGAGGTGAGCACAGGACAGAAGGCATTGTCTTGCCCTATGTTTTATGTGGATTTTTTAAAAAATTTTTTTAATAATATTTACAAAATCATAACTATAATCAGTGATATTTAATATTGCTGAAGCAGCATCTGTTATACAAAATATATTAATAATTAATTAATCAATAATTAATAAAAACTAGCGTCAATTTTGAGTTCTCCACCTCCAATTACCTTTTGATCGAGTTTTATGCAAAAAACATATTAATAATTTGTATTTGGTAAATAATTAATCAATAATTAGTTAAACCTCACCTAAAATTTGAACTTCTCACCCTTGATTACCTTCGATCAAGTTTTATGGAAAATAATTCCTTTTGGATCAATCAGTGAAGTATGGACATATAATCAAGCAAATAATTTAAGCTTGCAAGACTCTTCTATACAAAAAAGAGATTATCTAGCACGGAATCAAACATAGACATGCATATTTCATGATTATCAACATATCAGCCAATAGGACCATACACTCGTATTTTTCGATTGCAAATGAAAGAGCATTCCCAATATCTGAAAATCGAATTTTTAGCTTGGAGTCTTTTCGATTTATAACTTGTTTTAAAGAGTAGATTTTTCTCTATAAGATCGATATTCATTATATGGTCCCTTCAGATTCAAAAAAAGATGAACTATGTTTGTCTTTCCAATGTGATCTGTATCTTTCTTCTGGCTTTAACAAAATGAAACATTTTTTTATGAATTGAGATAGAGCAAAAAGAGTTACCCAATAAGTATAACATGTTTGATATATAAACAACAAGAAGTATTCATCTTAACTATACAAAATACTTCAGCATGCATCGATATTTATATTGCTTATTGTTTTCCTATATTCTATTGCATATTTCAATGTTGAATTTTCTTTAAACTTAATAGAGAAAACGGTGACAAATATATTTGTTCACTTTATGTTCATATATCGTTCTCTTCTTCTTCTACATACTCATTCTTTCCATATTGATAATAATATAACTATTCTAATATATAGGATTTGTTAGTAGAAATGTTATTTTGATTAATTTTTATTTTGAATAAAATTAAAAACAGCCCATACATAAATATGATCACTTCCAAATTGTTTTAATGCATCTTCAAGAGTTCGATCGGATGTATCCCATGATTTGCCATGTTGAATTAAAGTCATTTGATCCGGATCATAAAAAACATGATCAATTGCTAAATTTCTTTCTTCTCGTTTTGGATCAGTGTAGTATGTTGGAATTTTTGCATCTTCAGTTGCTTCTCGAAATACATCCTCGTAACCAACCCATTCAAACTTCTCACATTCTTCAGTTTCAGCATTTAAATCGCCGGCTATAACAGCCATTGGATGAATAGTTCCTAATAATTCAGTACATTTATCTTTAACTAATTTTGCTTGTAATGCTCGACAATAGTAATCAAGATGAAGATTAACTAAATGAATATTTTTTGAACGAATTGTAATAATTTGAATTGCTTCGCCTCTTTCTGTATCAAGAATTCCATTTGTAATTTTTACTTCCGAAGCATATTTCCAATCTTTACGAATTAACGTAAGCAATCCATTAGCAATTGAACTAGCAGTTAGTTTATTAGGCGCAAATTCATACAAATAATCATCACCTAATTTATTTTTGAGTATAGAAATCGTATCTTCTTGTGCTTCTTGAATCATATTAACATCATGTCCAAGTAAAGATACATGCGATGCAATAAGATTTATTCTAGTTATATGATCAACAGCTACATCGTAAAGAGTTGGATACCATTCTCTGTTTACCCAACAAGGAGCTAATATATTCCAGCTTAAAATAGAAACATCATGTATTGGTTTGGTTGTCATCATGAAAACATATGAGAGAAAGAATTAATTCCACCGCAACAAAAAAAAAGAAAGAAAAATATCGATTTATTTTATTGTTCAAAGGTAGAAATAACTTTCTTTTCTTTTCTCTCTTCGGCAAAGCGTAGCAATCAACTATGTCTCTTTTTTTCTTTTCAGGCTACTCGTGCAGCTAGTTTGAAACGATGAATGAAAATAACGTTTTTGATAAAAGAAAAATTTATGCATTATTTTATTTCCTTGCATCAATATAATCCAATCACCATTATGATATTTAATTCAATTAAAACCTCCTTTAATTATTATCTTTAGAAAAAAATCAAAACTTATTTTTTAAAATGTCTACAGGATGATTTTCATTAACTATATTTCAAAATAAGAAATTTTTTTCTAGAGACACCAATATAGATTGTGCAAGTAGTCAATGAAAAAGATCGATAGTGATTCTCTACTTATTGTATCATCGTATTAAAAAATGAAACACAAGCAAAAAAACAACAATTGTCTACAAAATAAAAAATATTCTGTTTAAAAACGAATGTTTTGACATTGCCTATAAAATCAATAGAAGTAACTTTCTTGTTCAATTTTGATGATACGAGATGCGAAGGTACAAAAGTACATTTGAATGTAGATATTTTCCTTCGTACTCTTATGATCAACCATGTTGGCGCACTGATTGACTGTTCACATTGTAAATAAAATATTTCATTTAAAAAAATTAACTTTTCCATTAAATATTTTGACAAACATGATATTCTTCAATTATCCGAATAAGAAATACGATAAGTTTAGAATTGATCTGTATATATATATTGTTCTTTAGGTTTATGATAGATGATGTCACTGAAGCAGATTATTAAAAATAAACGATACTGATTTTGTTGATGAATAATAATGCATCAATTAACAGTAAATGGTTAAAACATATGAGCTTCACTAATCTTAACTCACTGAAAAATAATATATAAATATCATAGTAAAAAAAAAGCACTTCGATTCTTGAGTAGAAAAGGCATAAAGAACCTCTCAGAGACATGTAATGTATCAAGATTTTGATCGTAAGAGTCAATAAAGTTGTTCAACTGAAATATGTTTATAGTCTTTTTTTTAAAGTTTTAATGTATGTATATGATATTCTTGTGAGTCAGTATGGTTATTTCACTAGAAGTCTTGATTGGTCTCTAGTACATTATTACAATTCAAAATGTTTTGTTTGAAACTCGAAATTATTAATGCAATAGAAGAGTTAAGTAGGCTTTTTAAATATTTCATCCTAAATATGTAGTGATTTTGAGCATCAATTTGGTTATTTTAGTAAGAGATTGATACAGTCACCGTGAGACTGACATTATATGAAAGTGATATTTTTTTATATCCAGAGAAGGTAACTTTTTCGAACTCAATACAAAATCTTTTCGAGAATTTAACTGTGTGAATATTATTTTTTTTTAGATTACGTAGGATATTTTGATTAACAACCTTACATAGGCTTTTTGAGACTTTCTGCATGCTTATATAACACTCTAAAGACTCAGTATATCTTTTTAGAATAACACTTGCACAATCTTTGTAAAAACTGCCAGCATAATAATATTCTACTTTCAATATATAATGAGAATCTTCTATTAAAAGCCTTATATATTCTTATCAAGAATATAAGCGTAGTAATATATTATTATTTATTTAAAAAGATAGCATTTTTGAGACAATATGAAGTTGCTTGATTTAAAACTTTTAAGAGTCTTTTTTCGATTTTTATCGTATTACCTAGGTGTATCGTAAAGTAATGTCGTGATTATCTTATTTTCTTATAAAAGAGTCAAAATAAAAATGAACTTTTCAGAGCAGCAAAAATTAGTCGCACAAAACTTTGCTTTTTTTGAAAACAAGACGTATACAATTAACACAAGCTTTACTTTGGAGATTGTTGAGCTTTTCATGCTGTATCTTGTGGTATATTTTGTTTTCTACTTAGTTGATTGAAAATTGAAATACAAAGGATAACCGTTTAATCTGCTCCATCCGAAAGTTAAGTTTCAACAACAATAGTACTTTTGGATACACCTAAGTATTTTAGTTAGTTAATGGAATGATTCGAATCTGTCTTGGTGTACATTTCTTGCAACATGTCATGAATAGATTAATAAATTCATTTCGAAATGGTTTTGATGTTAAAATAAATAGATAAAAAGGAAAAACTCCTATGGAAGAAATAATAAATTGAGTGAAAAAAGTAATAAATAATTCAATTTCAATTCGTTCAGCACTTTTTTCAACTACATAATTTGTTGCTGCACCATAGATAAGGTTACATGAATAAGGGATTGCTGTGATAATATTTACTATTACCTCAGCAATTGTCATACGAAGTAGATATCGATCTCTTTGTCTAGCACGTACTTGAGTACCATGCCGTTGATTGAGACTATGAATAGTGAGAGTACTAAAGATAATCATTAATACTGGTGGTAGGATAGCATTTAATGTGACCTGATATATTGCATGAATTAATTTGTACAAGCCAACTGTTGTACAGATGCCATTATTTATTGTAATGTGAATAGGTATATGTATGGCAATTATTGCACATAGAAGAGATACAATGCAAATGAACTTTTTTGCAATGTGAACTGAATGTAATGATCGAATACGAATATTTGTTCTTGTAACAAAAAATCGATCAGCACAAGCGAGTACAACGACATAACGAAGACATTGACCCAATACATGACTAACATAAAATCTCATTTTACAATATATTATTGATGTTGTTTGAGGATCAGTATTATTAAGTACGTAAACCTGTGGAATAATTGTCCAGATTAAATGAATAATAGCAAAGATTGAGAGAGAAAGAAAATAGATAGAACTAGGATCATGACGATGTAAATGCCGTGTAAATACTATGCAATTACAAAAATTACCTACAAGACCTAATACGACATAAATAGTCATGCCATATTGAATCATGTTTTGTTGTATAAAGGGTAGAATTGTCACAGACATTATTCTTCAATGTGTATTTACAAGAACTAGCAAGCGAAAGTTGGAGAACTAAACATCTAATTGATCTATAGGAAAGAACAAAATGAAAGACTAAATGAGAAAGATACTATGTATGTATCAAAAAAGAGTAACGCTATTTTTTCATTATAGACGAAAGACATGATTTAATAAAAATATATCTTTTTGAATTAAGACTAATTAATAATGGAAAAAACAATTCATAATAATTATGTCGGATAATTCTTTTAGAAGTTCTTTCATACTAATACATGTCTATTCATTATTATGTCTATATGCGTGAAAACTAAAAATAGCAGATAGATTAATGAATATTATTCACAAACAGTAGAACGTTGCACTAGGAAAATGTACAATAAAAAAGAATAAAAGGTTTTTTTAAATGAAAGACTTTCTATTAAACAAATAAATATATAACAAAGAATAGATAGATATTATTTGAGAATCTGTATTTTATTTAACAAGAAAGGTATGTTTTTTCTTTTGTATACGTGTTATTATAAGCTTGAATTTCTTTTATTCATGTAATTATAATGACGTATACATTTGCCCTAAAAGCATCACTGACACCAATGAAACGGTGTTATTCATTATATATAATCAATTATTCTTCTTTCTTTCATATGGATAATTTACATTTTTCAATTACCAATTTCATTTAATATTAATATCTTAATATAATTAGTTTAAAATTTACCGTTACATGTGACAGTTGAAACATATAACATTTGCTTTTATTCTTATATTATAGAATTTCTCTATCAGTATCTGTTACGACTGTGTCATAATGATCGAGTTTTGCATTGATTTTTTTTCACTTTACTCTAGTGAACTGTAGCTTGATTGCTGTTGACATGCAGAAATTGATAATTATCATGAAAAAAAAGATTTGAATATTGAGTATCTGTCGACTCCTTTTGTTCTGATCTTAAAACATTTTGTCACTGGATAAAATGTTGCAATGTTTTTGTGTAATATATCTGTGCATCATTGACTAATCTTTTAGAAAATTAAAGAAAAACAATCAAGAGTTAGTATAGTTTCGGAAAGAAGTGAATATTGAATTGAAGAAGATTGACATATTTGCAGAACACGGAGAGATTTTCTTTGATGAGACTGTAATATATTGCACTACAAAACACTGCAATATTTATCTATAACGATTTATTCATATAACGAAAAGTCCGGTCATCGAAATTTTCAACTTAATCGTGGTGAATATTGTGATTCAAGAAAACCTGAAATTAACTTTGCTCTAAACAAAATTTATTTCGGTACTTGTTTGTTATCTCCCCCCATAATTGAGGGTGAGGGCGAGTGCAGCCTCACATCCGCAGCTGAGGGTGAGGGTAAGCGCATCCTCACACCCGTAGCTGAGGGTGCGAGGCTATGTTTATCCCCACTCTCAATTATGGGGGGGGGGGGGGGGGGAAATAACAAACAAGTGCCAAAATTTCATTTCAAACGATTTGTGATGGAATTATTCATTTATTACCAAACAATATTAAATATGGAAATGATACAGATGAAACAAATTGTGAACAATGGCAATATAATAATATTTATACTCATTGTGATGGATTTTGGAATTGTCTTGATGGTGCTGATGAAATTAATTGTTATTCATCACCATTATTAAATTGTTCACAAAATAATCATATATGTGTTTCATCTCAAACAAAACAACTTATATGTTTACCTATAGAAAAAGCTAATGATGGGAATATTGATTGTATTGGTGCAATTGATGAACCAAATTTATGTAGAAGAACTACATATAATCATGATTCAAAAATATTTCATTGTCAAAATGATAATTATCGATCCTGTATCAGCAGTGAAAAGATATGTGATTGGACATCAAACTGTAAATATAATGACGACGAGCAAGGTTGTATAAATAATGCTACTACATTACATTCAACTTATGCAGGACTTTGTCAATATAACTATGAATCATTTCGTACTGATGTTGTAGAAACACTTTGTAGATCCTTTTATAACACTACTGAACAATGGACAATCTATTTTAAACTTGATAAAAATGATAGTTTAATCAAATCAAATGTAAAATATGAAAATAGTGAAATCTTGAGAAAAGAATCTCCAAATGAAAATGTTGAATATTATCAACAACGTTGTCATCGCGGACTTGATTTACAAATTTGGTTAGATAAAGAAAAAAATTTAACAAAAAATGTTTATTTATGTCCACGAAGTTATTATGGTGATATTTGTCAATATAAAAATCAACGAATTAGTCTTACATTACAATTTCTTGTTACATCTGATTCTGTTCAAATACCATTTATTATAATAATATCATTAATTGATGATACAAATAAAAATCTTATTCATTCATATGAACAATTTACTTATTAATCTATGAAATGTTGTCAAAGAAAATTTAATTTTTATTTATTATATTCAATTAGACCAAAAAATCCAAATTTAAATTATTTAATACATATTGATATTTATGAAAAACTTTCATTAAATTATCGTGGAAGTATAATTAAATAAATCATTTAATTTCACATTTTTACTTGTGCATCGTCTTGCTTTTCAAATAAATATTCCACGCACAAATTATATTAGAAAAGCTTGTTCAAAATCTGAATGTATTCATGGAAAATGTTATACATATTTTAATGATCCATACAACAGAACATTTTGTCAATGTCAAAAAGGATGGTATGGAAAATATTGTACATATAAACATAATTGTACATGTTCAGATGATTCATTATGTATTGGTTTATTAGCTAATAATCGATCTTTATGTATTTGTCCTTGGAATAAAATAGGTTCGAGATGTTTAATTTATAATACAATATGTGATGAATATAAAGAAGAAAATAAATGTTTAAATAATGATCAATGTATACCTTTAGATGAATATGGAACATTTAACAATAAATATGTATGTATTTGCCCAGAAAGTTTTTCTGGTGATAGATGTGAAATAAATGGAACAAAAATTATTGTATCATTTGATAAAAATCTTGTTTTACCAGCTTCAATACTTGTTCATTTTATTGAAGTTAAAATAAATGATTTTCCTATTCGTCGAACAACTTTTAAAACAATTCCAATTAATTTAAGATCAATTAATATTTATTGGTCATATCCATTTCATATTATATTTATTGAATTAATAAATAAAAATTATTATTTAACTGTTTTACAAAATTTTTATAGTGAATCAACAACAATTGAAAAACAATTAAAATTCTGAGAACGATGTTTAAATATAAGTGAAATATTTAATGAAACAATTCTTAATTATCCTCTTATTCGTCGTATAAAATATTATCATTTACCATGTCAAAATAAATCATTAAATTTATCATGTTTTTATGATGAATATCACTTTTGTTTATGTCAAATACATGAATAATTATCCGTATCAAATTGTTTTGAATTTGAACATTAGATGAATATGGATTGTTTTGGACAAAATGGTTGTGAAAATAATGGTCAATGTTTTCAAAATGATACAATTTGTCCTAAAACATCATTATGTTTATGTCCAAATTGTTTTTATGGAAAACAATGTCAATTTACTCCAAATGGATTTAGTCTTTCACTTGATGCTATTCTTGGTTATCATATTAAATGAAATATAAATATATTTAAACAATCAAATGCTGTTTTAATTAGTTTAATATTAACATTAATAATATCATTTGCTGGAATTATAAATGGAATATGTTCATTAATTACATTTAAAGATAAAAAAGCACGTCAAAGTGGTAGTGGAATTTATTTATTATGTTCATCAATAATTATTTTATTAACAATGATTTTATTTATATTAAAATTTTTTATTCTTATTATATCGCAAATAGAATTAATTGAAAATAAATTATTTTTAAATATTCAATGTATTTTAATTGATTTTTTCCTTCGAATTTGTCTTACAATAGATCAATGGTTAACTTCATCTGTAGCAATTGAACGAGCATTTATAACTATTAAAGGAATTAGTTTTAATCAAAAAAAAACTATACAAACAGCTAAATATATTATTATTATTATTATATTTATTATAATACTAACAACTATTCATGATCCAATTCATCGACAGTTATTTTATGAAGATAAAAGAATTTGGTGTATTGTTAAATATTCATCAACAATTCAATATTTTAATTTAATAATTAATATATTTCATTTTATTATACCATTTATTATAAATTTAATATCAGCTATTATTATTATTATTGTTAATACACGAAAAAAAGCAAAGATACAAATACAACAAAATTATAGACAAATTTTAATTCAACAATTTGAAAAACATAAAAACTTATTAATTGGTCCATTAGTATTAGTTAGTCTTTCAATACCACGTTTAATTATATCATTTGCATCAGGTTGTATGAAATCAACTAGTGATTCATGGTTATTTCTTTTAGGATATTTTATATCATTAATACCACCAATACTTACTTTTCTTTTATTTGTTTTACCATCAACTTCATATAAAGAAGCATTTTAAAAAGCTATTAGTAAATATAAAAATATTATTTGAAGACATTTATAATGGTAATATTATATTTTATCAATTTATATTCAACTCTGTTTGTTTCAGAATTATTGACAGAAATTCTTTAGAGAGATTTGTTAAAGAAAGACTAATTAGAAATATTCATTACAAGGCTTCAGTGAGACAATGTTGTGGATGTCCCATCGCGTTCTACCTCAGTCTATCATATGAACATAGGTGTTTTTTTCTTGAAGTATAATTGAAAAAAATCTAGCAAATTTATATTTTCTTCTTGAACATAAATCATCTCTATATATACAATGTTCTGTGTGTATGTGCCTATCTGTACTAGGTTGAAGATTAAAGATTAAGGGTTAATTAAGGCTAGAAGAGGAAAGGACCAAAGCTTATCCTATGGAGATATCCATAGGTTGTAAGATAATAAAAGGATAGGGCTACAAGAGGTACAAGAAATGTAAGACTATACAGACAGAAGAGTACATTGACTATAAAAATATGTGCGATATAAGAGTATGAGACTGTAAGGGTTCGATCTATATATATAATATCGAGTAGGTGTATGTCTGTTATCAGATGAATAGTTAAACCTTTGAAGCTATACGTTAAAGGAGAAATCTGTGATGCAGTATGCACAGATTCTCGATAATTTATTTTACTATTCATTAGTTTTGCAATATTATTTGCATGACAATGTGTTTATCACAAAGAAATGAGAAGTACAATATGATGCAGGGCTTAGCACGACAGGAGTTTAGAACCGCGGAGCTTTGCCTCATTAGTATATGACCATATGTGACTATTATTTAATTTTTAAGTGCATAAACTTTCGGATGTTTGAAGACATTTCTTTTATTGATGAGCATTTTCATAAATTCTCTATCGTCGCAACTACAATGCCTTTCTACACTTTTTCCTTTTTTAAAATAATGTTGAATGATGTACTTTTCGGAAAAGAAATAATTACCACTAGTTTCAGTCGAAGTTTTCTCAATAGATTATCCATTTTTAGTTCATGATTTTTAAAGTTTCAGCATTCTTTACTACTGACAGTCGATACTTTCTTTACTTTCATTAAAAGATTATTTGAGAAAATACTGTGAATCAAATTTTCATTGAAATAGTTTTGCAGGATGGAATAAGAAAACTATCCCATCTCGTCCTGTTATAACTCCGAAAATGTCGTCTCAGGATAGAACTGACTCCACATTTTGTGGAGCTCTGATTCATCATGAATGAAAATGTCTTGCTAAAATTATACGACTAAAAAGTACTTCTATGAACATTTATTCTTTAAAAACAAGATTTTATTCATTTATTCGTTTTTTGTAGCTCTTCAGTATAATTATTGGACAAGGAACATTACTGAATAACGTTTTTTTTTACTAATAATCTTATTGAATGAACATGTGTTGTAATAATGTTGTTTATTGTGTTTGTAAACTATTTCGATCTAATCTATTAATAAAGTGAACATTATTTATGTAAAAAACAACAAATGATGATAAATACGATTAAATTTTTTTTAAATTCTTTTCATTAATTATAATTGATTAGATTAATTTGGAAAAAATCTCAATAAGTAAAGACGAAGCGAAGAGATCGGAAGTCGAGGATAGTAATATAGAAAACGGAAATAGTCAAAAGAATGTTTCCCGACTCGATTTTTGAAAAAATGTTCCACTCGAATTAATCCGATTTCTCCAAACATCAAAAGTGAAGTCCATTTTTTCCTTTACTCTTTATCTTGATTTTTTAGGAGAACTTCGTATATCATCAACTAGTTTTAAAGTCGTACATCGGCGAAACTCTATCTCTAAAGTGAAGAACACATCCTTAAATCGGAGAGATTATCAATCATATTCTTCAAGCTTAGAAGGAAATAATCCTTTACCCTCTACGGTTGTATCGCTTGTGTTCCTAAATCAAAATTAAAGATTTGAGATAATTTTAATCTGATTTATTGATGTTTTTCATTTAGCACAAACATGCTATCTACTTTAGTTTGATATGTCAACTTAGGAATACTTTTGAGTTTTAATTGTTTTCAAATTTGAAATTATTTTCATAAATGATCAGTTTTTTCCTCATTATCACAATGAAAATCATGGGACATTAATTGTGATTCTAATTAATATTTGGGAAGAAAAGTTGAATTTAAGGAATTACTTGTAAAAAAATAAGCAGAGTCATTCTCTGAAAATTTAAGTAAATAATGTCATGCTTTGTAGCTTTCTAATCTTCATCATATGCGATGCTGATTTCACTTCACCAAAATCATTCATCATGAGATGCAAATGTTAGATCTTACAAAATTATATTAAGATAATTTTGATGCTCGTTCAGCTGCTTGAAAGTTAATAGCTCTTGCTATTTGGTCTCTTTATCAAATTGAACTTACTTTTGATGATATACTTACTGAATCATCATTTTGTGTAAAACAACTCAATTATTTCAAGATGTATTGGTTGACTAAAATAAAACTCTGTCTATAAAATGTTACTGAATTTAATATTTGCATCAACAATCATGTCTAGGGTGAATGCTTACCTTTCTCTTTCATTAAATTATTCTCAATCCTGAAAGGATGAGTCTTGACAACGGAAATTGTTGGTTTATTTGCTCGCGTGTTGATTGGTAGATTTTTTCGACCAATCAAAATACACCTACTATAAAATTCATATTTCCTCAACTATTATACTGTGGAGGTACTTTAGGTCCTCAACTACTATTACTTAGGTTTATCCAAAAGTCATGTCACGTCTATCTTATTTCCTTCTAAAATTCTTTTTTTTATTTAATGACAGAGAAAACGAAGTTTCAATTTTCTATACTATTTCATCACTATCTAACTAGTACTATACTAACCAAATTTCGTGCAGAACTATTTTTGTATGAAACTTAACTTTGGTATTGTGTAATATTATCATTCATTTCTGTACAATCTTTGGTTTTTTTCTGTGCTTCTTTTTTTTGTCATAGGTTATGGAGTTTTGTCGCATATTCTTATTAGAATATAGAAGAAGAGTGTTGACCGAACGAAAGTGAGATAAAAGCAAACTCAACAAAACTTTATTTTATCAAATGTTCAAGATAATGACTTTGATTATTCCAGTTATAACGTCATGTAATGATTGGGCATCATTATGATTGCTTAAGTTTCGTTTGATCAAATCAAATAACCAGAAGTCACATGATGCTAAATCAAAAGAATAGGATGGATGTGGTATTGTTATAATGTCTTCTGATTCAAGGCAATCAGACACATGCTTATGAACATGTGGCTTTCCATTGTCTTGATGAAGTATAATACGATTTGTGCCATATGAGGGTCGTTAGTGTCTGATTTCGTCTGAAAGAGGTTACATGCAGTTGTTGATGTAATGTTGATGGTCAATAGTTTGCCCACATTCTCCATATTAAATCAGAAGTGAACCAGTTGATTTGAAAAAGATGGAAAATAATGTTTTTTAGCAGATTTATGGTAATAAATTATTGTAGATGGAGGATCACCTTGTGCTATCCAAGCAGCATCGGATGGCTTTCGATCAATTTGCTTGTGATAAAACCATGATTCGTCACCTGTCATTACAGCACATACACGCCATGTTCCATTTCTAAATTTCGTTGACACATTCGAACTCGTTCATTCCGTTGGAAATCGGTAAGTTTCTTCAGGAAAATGATGAACGCTAATTTTGGTAGATTTTAAATGGTCGGTGACGATGCGCTGAGTAGTACCGTAGGTTAAATCAGTTTGCTCTTGCACTTTTTCTATTGTAACACTGGAATCATCATCAATAATAAGACGGGCTTGTTCAATATTTTCAGAAGTTGTTTCCGTAGTAGGTCTACCAGATTGTGCTTCGTTTTCGAATTCTTTCTGATCTTTACGAAATCATTTACACTATCTTTTAACTGTTCTAAGACAAGGAATTCGACCACCATAAATAGAATATAGTTCTTCATAAATAACTGGTGCTTGAATGTTAAGTCCAGTACGCATTTTGATATAGGATCAAATGTTTTCTGTACTCATTGGAAGCAGTTAAAGTATTATAGTTTGATTCGGTTTTTATCGTTTGACTTTCTCGAAAAAGTATCTATTGTTGAAGAAACAATCGGTCGGTGAAGTGGTTGTCGGCTAAGTAATCTGGACCCGTTTATTTAGTAAATCGAGTTAACCTAGAACATAAGTCGATTTATTTCGTGGAGACAATACTAAGCTAATTAGAATAAGTTGCCTCATTGGTATATTTCCAGCAGGCAACTTCGAGTTATCCCATGAGACAAATCAACTTGTCAATAGGATAACTCGGATACGTTACTGAACAAAGATCTTAATGAAATGAAACGGCTCAGACCCTACAACAATTTTCACGCTTAAATTTCACATCATGAAGCTGAAATTTGAGGATCATGCGAGAAAAACACAGGTGACAATGAAAATTTCTACTTTTGAAACGTTCATCCTTTATATGCGGCTAGTTTTTCGTGCTAATCTAATATTATTGCACAATTTCATCGGCCTCTATGATGGTGTCCATATTTATCCTTAATTCGTTTGTTTCCTTTAAAACATAACTACACATACCAAAGTGGAAGAAGTGACATCTCCTGGAGAGAAATGTCACGAGATTTCATATACCTCCAATAATTGAATAGTGTGTGAAAAGATAATATGCCATAAGCAGCATCTCGCTTTATATTTCCTACATACTGATTTCGTGGATAGATGACACTACTAATAATAAAGCAGTAATAGTAACCGTATTTTTCTGAATAATGCACACCTCATCATCGGTTATTTTTATATGTCATAAGAACACGTAAAATTTCGTAATAACATATTGATGAGTATTTAAATATATGATGTATATTCAAGTTTTTTTCAATTATAATAAGGTCCATACAAATCAATATTTAGAATATATATTTCTCAATTTTATACCGAATGGTCAATATACCAAAAGCACGTCGTACTTTTTGTAAAGGTAAAACATGCAAAAAACATACATTACACAAAATCACACAATACAAAAAAGGTAAAACGAGAAAAAATTCTCAAGGTCAACGTCGTTATGGTGTAAAACAGCAAGGTAATGGTGGTCAAAAAAGACCTATATTTCATAAAAAGGCTAAAACAACTAAAAAAATTGTATTACGTATGGAATGTACCGAATGTCAACACAGACATCATATAGCCTTAAAACGAGCAAAACATTTTGAATTAGGTGGCCAGAAGAAAACGCAAGACGAACCGAGCAAATGGTAATTATACAAAAGCCATGTATCTTTTTTGTCATTATATTGTTAAAAATAAACCTCGAAATAACACCATCCTATTTACTTAGTTAGAATTAAAAATTTTTGACGTTTTTTTAAAAAATTTCTTACAATAATCGAGAAAGTTTTAGAAGTCGCTATACTAAGGGTATGTAAAGGATGTACAAATATCTTTCGAACAACAACAAAACAATGGATGCAACCGTTGATGTTGGATCAGTAATGAAGATATCTTGTAGAGCACTCGAAGTGCTTCTACTTCATGAATTTTTTTTTGAATTACAAAGAAAAGCAACTAACAAGCTACATGTGCAGCACGATAGGCAAGGATGTACTTTTCATCCATTCAACATTATGTTGGTTCAATCATTCCAAGAACGATGACTTCGAACACTAGAGATAGATATAGGTGTTTTGCAGCAGCTTATCGAAGAAGACCTTAGATTGACTAAACGATATTTAGTAGTGACTTGGATGCTCTCATATTCCAGTAAAAGAATATCTGGGTGAATTGGCAAAACGTAAAAATATGGAGTTTAGATACAACATGATTTGTCACTACATCAGCTCCAACACAAGATTGACGTTTGTATGGAATTAAGGAAGACTTACAGCAACCACCGATGGCTTTACAACCTTATTGTAGGCGATGAAATACCCGGATGTTAAACAAGCAGGTTTACCAACGTCCAAAAAATGAACTTCATTCAAAGAAGATGATTTTGAGCGTTCGATAGAGAGTAAAGGAATTATTCATTGGGAACTTCTTCTAACTGATTGTACCATTACTACTGATCTCTATTGTCACCAGAATAGAATTTATTTTTTACATGACAACGCCAGACTTAACACTGTAAAGTCAACGCGTGAAAAATCATTGAAGCCCCGACGGGTTACGGGTTCACATCAACCTTATTCTTCAGCCTTGGCTACTACGGATCATCATACGTTTCGTTCTCTTTTCAACCATTTGCGCCAGAAAAAGTTCGATAACG
Source organism: Macrotrachela quadricornifera (assembly GCA_022393335.1). Taxonomy (NCBI): domain Eukaryota; kingdom Metazoa; phylum Rotifera; class Eurotatoria; order Philodinida; family Philodinidae; genus Macrotrachela; species Macrotrachela quadricornifera. The sequence continues at coordinate 618,476 of JAJEKB010021185.1, forward strand.
AGAACGATCTTAAGATAGACTTTATCAGTTTCTTCGACCAAGTTCTAGAACTTCTACGAACGCAGGATCCTTTCTCTGCCAAAGCGTTGCCGACAGATCATAGATAGCAATAAAGCATGCATTGTTAAAAGCTAGTTGTATCATTTAAGTTATAAAATAATAAGATAAATAACGAAAATATTTTTGGCAACGGCTATCTTCAGAAAATAAAGTCAAATATAGATAGCTTGAAAAAGAATTTTTTAAATTATGTCTATCCAACACATAATCTCTGCATCGATGAAAGTCTTATGTTATAGAAAAGAAGGCTTGGATTCAAACAATACATTTTGTCCAAACGTCATCGATTTGAAATCTAATCGTTTGAACTTGTTCATTGTAAAATTACATCTGAACTAGAATTAACTCCATCAATTCTGTTAAAACTGATGCAACGTTATTTGAATAGAAGGCATGATTTCTATGTTGACAGTTAGTATACAAGTCCAACACTTTATAAAATCTTACATTATCTTAAACCTGATGCATGTGGTGCTGTTCATAAAAATATACAAGGATTACCGTCTTTTACAATTAAATTGAAAAGAGGCAAAAGCCAATACTCTCATACAGATATTGTGTCTCCATTCAAATGGCAAAACCAACGAGAGGTTCGTATGCTTTCAACCATCTATTCAAGGGCGTACATAGGGATGTGCAATTTCAACGAGGATAACGAATTACCGACACAATTATCACCGACAGTGATGTTTAGTGAACACTGATGACATCGGTGACAGTGCCATCTCAGTGCCAGTGATCATTGACACCCATGTCATTGAAGTACTGGTGACGTCAGTAATACAGTGTACACCGACATTGATGTACATGGACACCGATGTTTACTGAGATAGATGTCTACCCTACTTATTTATAACTCAAGTCTGATAAAGTAGAACATCTTTCGGATGAATATCTTAAACGAAAAGTGTTTTTATTGGATGAGAATTGTGCTTATAGATGAGAGCGTTAGTCTATGTTCTAGGACTATTTACCCATATTGGGTTGGCACGAAATTTTTGCGTTTTTTTTTAATTTTATTTTTATTTTTTAGCTTCAAGATTACAACTAACTTTCAACAATATATGCTCCATTATTATCTATGACTTGTCGCCAGCGCTTTTTTAAAGTCGTTCTCGTCATCGAAATTTTTCTCGCGTAGATGATTAGACAGAGAACGCTACAAGTGGTAATCTGTGGGAGCCAAGTCTGGAGAATAAGGTGGATGTGAAACCGTAACCCATCCGAGTTCCAATAATGTTTCACGTGTCGATTTTGCAATGTGAGGTTTGACGTTGCCATGCAAAAAATAAATTCTATCTTGCTTTCCGTTGAGTTTTACTGCAACTCGATCCAATTGTTGGCAATAGATATCAGCAGTGATGATACAACCAGCTGGAAGAAGTTCATAATGAATCCCTTTTACACCCTACCGAACGCGCAACATAATCTTCTTTGGATGAAGGTCATTTTTGGCCGTTGGTACACCGCTTTGTCCAGCTCCCACCCACTGTCGTTTGCGCGTGTGGTTAACATATATCACCCACTTTTCATCACTAGTAAAAAGATTATGTAGCCATTAATAGTTGCGATGAGATATCATCAATTTCATACAAGCGTCAATCCTCTGTTGGAGCTTATGCGGTGACAATTCATGTGATATCTAAACACTATATTCCCACGCTTTGCCTAATTCACCCAGATGTCTTTCTACTGTAGTATAAGAGCATCTAAGTCGCTCTGCTAAACACCGTGTAGTAAATCTTGGATCTTCTTCAATAAGCTGCTTTAAATGATCCATATCCACCTCTAGTAGTCTTCTTGCATGAGGTAAATCGTCAAGTTCGAAGTTATCATTCTTGAATCGATTAAGCCAATGTTGTGCTGTACGGATGAAGAATGCATCCTTGCCCATCGTGTTGTATATATTCCTTGTTGCTTCCGTTGCTTTGTGACTCAAACGAAATTCATGAAGCAGAAGTACATGCAGTTCCTTACGAGATATCTTTATTTCTAATTCACGATCAGCATCCATATCCATAGTTTTGTTGTTCTTCGAAAGATATTCGTACCCATTTTGCATACTCTTCGTATGGAAACTTCTAGAACTTCCCTGGTTGTTCTACGAAATTTAAGAAAAAAACGCAAAAATTTTCGTGCCAAACCAATAGCTAATAAAAATCTTATTTTATACACCAATTTCTACAGATAATGCTTATCATTTAAATTCACTACAGACTTTCCAACCGAATCTATCTAAACAATAGTCGAAACATGGTTTGTGATTGTTACGAATTTATTAATCTCATTTTCACTCTCCCCCTTAATGAATTTCGAATATAGAAATTCGCAACAGAAGAATTCTTAGAATTTTTGTTATAAAGTGTTATCCTTGTTATCTTTTTATTTCATGCTCAGTGACGCAACCAGAGGGGAGGGGGGGAGAGGCAAATGGAAAATTGCTCATTCCATGTTGAGGTTTGCCCATTGTAATTCTACTTGCTGAGATTTATTTATTTATGAATTAGATACCCAGGTTGAGGCGAACGGAGAAAAAAACGCGTTCGGAACAAGCGAACGAAAATGAAAAAACGATCATAACTGCAAAAAATGCTGTCTTTGGCTTACCAAACATGTTCTGATCTACTTATTTAAAAATTCATGGGCCGTTCGGAATGGCATTCCAAACGGCCCGCAAAACTGTTCAATTAGTAGACCGAAACAGGTTGTGTAAGCCAAAATACAGCGTTTTCGGCCAATCCAAAAGTTTTTTTCATTTTCGCTCGCCCGTTTCGAACCCGTTTTTCCTCCGTTCGTCTCGACATGGGTAATAACTGTATTTTTTTGTCTGTTCGCACGACACATGCTTTCTTTGCTCGTTTCTTCTGTAAGGAATTACTGAATGAATTTCTTCTTGTGTAAATTTGAGCGAAAATAAATTCGGTTCTATCAAGAAAACGTTAACAACATAAAAATAGAATAGAATAGAGAAAAGGGAAGAGAAAGAAGAATATTGAGCAAGTGAACACATACGTACATATATAAATCTTGAGAGAGAAAAAGTCCAATGACGTACATATGGAAAAATAAAGAACAAAAACGGATTTTTGAAATAATTTAGTTCGTTGGTAAACAATTATGTCTGATACATGGACATATTGGAAGAATCCTCATTATTAATTTATGCATGTTTTTTCCTTGCTCTCATCCATTCATATGTGATATTTAATTTCAGATATAAATGTTACAAAAAAGAACATTTAAAATAGACTAGCAACACGCTTAACTTAGACTTAAGATTTCTGTTTAATACAGTTTTTTATTTAAAAGACTTTATTTCATTTCATTATGTTTGTGTCTTTTTATGTTTTCAGCATATTGTTAAATCAAAAGTTTCTATCCCATCAATATAAAGCTTGCTCATTTCGTCTATTGGTCTAAAACTCCTGAATGTGCTACTGTTCATACTCGCTAATTTTTAAAGAAGATGAATTGATATTCTCCCGTAGACTCATATTGGTTTTTTTTCAACTTTCCGTGCTTGAGTGATTACTATTGAGAATCGATAATGAGCTGTCAAAAAAAGTAATGGTGATCGATACAAATCGTATACTTTTTCAATTCATCTTGAAGGAGAAAAAAATACAGAAGAAATCAGTGATGCATATTATTGGTAGGTAGGACTGCAATAGCTGCAGAAAGACAACGATAAAAACATTAAGGATTCGTTTATTTCACTACAAGGTAAGCACAGATAAGTTTACTTTTTACACGTTTTTGCAAACGTCGATAAGCATTTAAATCAATCACACTCAATATTTGCTACAACTGTAACTACAAGTAAGATTTCTTTGTATATCGTTTAAAAATGAATAATAATAAATTATGATTATATCCTCATGACAAACTAGCACAATAATTATTTCAGAGAAGGATGAGGGCTACTTATTTTATTACAGCATATATGTATTAGAGTCAGCAGATGACACCACGTTGCCATTAACTTCATTAATTCTATTCTTTGATCTTCAGTCTTTTCTTTCCTAGCAATATAGTTTATTGTATTCGGTTTCCCCTTTTTTTCGTTCCTTCCTTTTCTTTCATACATTTTCCCTCAAATTCAGTGTAGTCGTACCGCTAATTTTCCGGTGGTAGTTGTGAATTTTGTTCAGTGAAAATCAGTTACTTTATTAAGAAATCATTCTATCGATCTGCTATTCAATTGCTTATCTCATCATTATTACCATGATACACTACAACTAAAGCCAATTTATAAGTATTGATTAAACCTTTAGCTGTATACAGACTGGGTCTTTTCGATACTTATCTTCCTGTTTATGTATAAAGTGGTAGTAGGAGTCAAGAACAATACAAAAAACTACTAAAATGAAATTGTAACTAATCGTATTTTCTTGGATACAAATATCAATTATAATTCGATGTTCAAAACTGTTTAAAAGCCATTTTAAATATCTGGAGAAATATCTGTTAGATGATCTCAGTGAATAATGCACATATTGTTGAGAACATGAAAGTCTTATGCTTAGAAGATTATAGATATGATAGGGAAGTAGACCTAGGAAGGTTAGAAGCAGTATATCTGAATGTTCTCTAAACTACGAGTGCCATGCCCAACTAGTTTTCAAAAGATTACAAGTATTATGTCTACATAATCCTTAAAAAGTTGCAAGTACCATGCTTAAATAGCCTTTAAGAACCGCCAAGTGCCTTCCTTAGATGGCCTAGGAAAAGTAGCAAGGCTTTGGCTAGTGTACTGGATTCATTTCCTACGACTGATTTACTTTTATTACAAGAAAATAGACAAAAAAAAATTTAGTAAACTATGGACTCGGTTTTGATTGATCTATTTTTTCTATATGAAATGAATCACATTTCTTTGGTGAGCGTGTTTGGTTTACTTCATATGATCTCAATAGTATGGATTAGTCGTAATTTAAGTAAAAGATAATCTTGGCAAAGATCATCTAAGAAATACGTACAATATCCTACACAAATAAATACAAATGACCGAAAAAATACTTCGCATCTTCGAAGAGATTGAAAGATTTCACAAAATAGTTTCATTTACAATATGAAGAATACGATTCGATTTAAGTTCAATAGATGTTTAGTCAGTTGAGTCTAAGTCCAAAGGTTTTGAATCCGAAGAACTCTAAATCGCTGATTAATTAATACTTTTTCTGTGGAAGTATAACATGCACAAATTTTAAATTGCGCTCATTCTACAATCTTTATCGGAAACCTATACACCCAAAATTTGAAACCAAACAAATACTTCCCTGCCATGATATAAGAGTTTTTTTTGTAATAAAGTTATTTATTTTTTCAATAATTTGGTGCCTCACATTTTACTTCTTTCCCATCCGTTTAAATGTTTATTTATAGTTCATCATTAGCATATATTATTACATAGATTTTTGTTAACACTTCATGTTGTGTATATCAAAAAAACAGAAAACAAATTATCTTTCGGGCAATTGCGTATGTCACTATTACGAATAATACTAATAAAAAAATAGTGAATAGAGTAAATATTTGTCAATGTTAAAAGACTTCTTATCATAATTCTATCGTTTTTATTCTTTCACAGAATAATAAAATAAAGAGATCTTTAGATTTTAGAATTTTCAAGAAGTCATTTGTCATAAACAAAGAAAAAACAAAAAACACTATACCCAATTATGATGTCATATGCATTCCTAGATTTGATTGAACTATTAGTTTTGATCTACACTTCATAATATAAAATTTTAATATTTATCTAAACAATTTTAAATATTCTAGTATCTTTGAATGATAGTCGAGCTCAAATCTTGACTAAATCATTTTGCTACACTCATTATCAGATACTAACTTTATTTCTATGTGAAAGTATCCTTTATCAATATTCAATGATATGACAAATAAAAACCTGTTTAGGTCATTGTGTTGATAATTACAGAGATCATCACTATATGTTATCATCTCTCAATGACATCATAGTCATATAGAATCAACCTTAACCAATATCACGCTTACCTGATAGTATAACTATATAAAATTAACTTTCGTCAATATAGTTCATATGTGATACAATATGTGCATAATGAAAACTTTCACCGATATCATACTTATAAGCTATCGCACGTGATAGTATCATCGGATGATGTGAACTGAATCGTTCGAGAGGAAAGGAAGGAAAAGAGAACGAGTGATATGAACATAGTGAGTTGGTAGTTTGCGTATATAAGAGCAACAGTCATTCACATTTTATTTTTCGTTACAGTCATCTTCTCAATACTTGCTTTTCTAAAACGCAAAAAAAAGTGCTGTGATATTAGGTAAATATTCTTATCATGCATATTTCTTTATGGATATTTATATATGAAACCGTTTGTTCGATATGCAGGTAGTGCATTTGCCAGAGAATAAAATTTGACAAAAAATGTGGGGTGCATATTTTGTCAAATTAAAAAATGAATTATTTGACATCATTTTTCTAATGAAACAAATGGCAGTTAGACCATTAATGATGATGTTACGTTGTCTTTGGATTGTTATTACATTTCAAGAAGAAGATCATATTAAAAATGCAAAGAAATTAGCTGAACAAGATCGAAGTAAAATTGCTTATCAAATGCCAAATGAAGTTATTCAAGGACGTGGTTTAACTGTATGTACAAATATTTTCTTTTTTATGTTTATCTATTTCATTTTTAAACAGATTTAAAAATCAATATTTTTTTTTCTATCTAGGCTGAAACATGTCCCCCGTTGTTAACAATTCGTTCAGCATTACGATTACAATTTTGGAGATTCTATTGGAATTTAGAACGTGAACGTCTCACACTCTCACGATCACTTCCAGCTACTCTAACCGAACCTGGTCAAACAGTTCCTTATACAGCTAATTTAATACCAGTTTTAACAGAAAAGGTTAATTTATTGAACAATAATAATGTTCCTATAGAAACAACTAGTTTACGTTCATTAGTACGAGAAGGACGGTATTTAGTATTGAATTTTGGTAGTTGTACATGACCACCATTTCTTGCAAGTTTAAAACTTTTTGTTGAACTTGCACAATATCATAATGAATTAAATTCTCCAATTGATTTCATAATAATTTATATAAAAGAAGCACATGCATCAGATGGATGGAAATTTGATGGAGCTGGATATAGTTTTATTGCAAATCATCGAGATCTTCAAGATCGATTGAATGCAGCTAAAATTATGATAGAAATGGGTAAAATTACACAAGAACATAAAATATCTGTTTATTGTGATACAATAGATGATCATACAAATCATTTATTTCGTGGATGGCCGGAAAGACTCTATGTGCTACATGATCAAAAAATAATATATCAAAGTGGACCAGGACCATGGGGATATTCAGTACCATCTTTAGAATATTTTTTAAAGCAAAAATGTCCTTCGTCATAATTAGTTTTGTTTTATTTTATTTTTCTATATTTATGATGATTTGTATTTAAATTGGTTTAAGACCAAAGATACAAAACTGAGTTTGTTTTTCAGAAAAATAAAAAAAAAACTATAGACAAAAAGATTTTATTCAATCGAGAGAATATTATTAATGCAATTTTAGTTTGTCTAGGGTCTGAGAGAGATACATACAAAATCTATGTAAATATTTGAAAACATAGAATTAATCGAAATTTTAAGTAATTATTTGAAAAATCATTTTCGACAAGTTTTCATTATTATCAAATTCATCTGATTTTTTGTAAAGAAAACTGTTATTTTTTAAAAAAATCTGATTCAAATTGACAACAAGGTTAATCATTTTTTTAAGATGATAATCGATTATTTTATGTTTGGCCAGATATAGGTTGAAGTCAAAGTTAATGTAAATATTTCAGTTAATAGTGTTTATGCTTGTTTAACTGTATAAATAACTGTAAAATTAGCTGGTAATAGAATTTTATTTATACACCATGTATTTGACTTTTATTAACCTATCTCTCATTTCTAACGTACTTAATTTGATTGATGAGATTGTAAAATTGGTTGCAGCATGATAAGATTTAATCAATTAACATAGTGAAAGAGCTATTACGGTCTATTATGTATTCAACATACCTCATCTTCTTACATATGTGATACTTAATAAATGGTTGATTTCGCCCTCTCCCCAAAAAACTTGGTGTATCTATCGAGATAAAGAATATATGTCTTAATTTATAACTGTGAAACTTTTAACTAAAAAATGATGTCAAAATGATTATAATTGATTAAATTTCTTTAATGAGTTTTAATCGATCATATCAAGCGAAAACATAAAACGGTATGATGTACGGACAAACGTTATATATAAAACTCAGAATTTTACTATGATACATTTAACTAAGAAATCAAAATCAATTGATTAAGTTTTTTTAAACAAATTATTTAGACTATTTCCAGCAGAAACTGAATATTACTTTCAATATTATCTTGACGTCTTAGAAGTATTCAGTGCATTATGATTATAGTTCTACTTAGTATGTTTCAATATTCATAATATGAGATCAAGTAATCTGTGTTTTTTCTTATCTCAGATTTTATGGATATTAGAACCAGTAGAAGTTTGTCTTATACAGATGAACAGATATTCATATCATCAAAATTGTCTTGATTTCAACGATTGATTGCGATTTTGCAGAATATTACCGATTAATCCCGATTTCAACAAAAAAGTTGCCTATTAAATCGCGATTGATCGGTAATATTTTTTGATAATGTCGATAGATCGTGGTTTTGATAAAAATTCATCGAACAATTATGATTCAACCCTTTCAAATTCATGTCTCACTCAATGGCTGAAAGATTTTTGAGATTTTATATTTAATACAGCCAATATGCACTGAGAATATTATCATCAAAAAATTTCAAAAACTCTCAAAAATCATCTTGGACTCATCCCCTATTTTCACATTGGTAAAGCAAGAACGCAATTAGATTATCCAAAAAAATTAACTTTTGGAATATTATTAAGAGTCACTCTTAACGTGATTTTCATCGGCAAATATTCTCGGTTTTACAGATCATTATAAAATCATTTACGAACAAGCATTTCCAAATGCTACATCGCTTTTGGCTATTAGAACTTTCTTGCTCAATGGTATCTGTAAGTGCTATCTTTTTAAAATTTCATTCTCTTGTAATATAAGGCATATAAAAACTAATTTTATGTCAACTTAAGCTGTATCTATTGTAAATTTCCTAATAATATTCTGAATAACAAATTCTACATAAAATCTTTATTCGTTACTAAAATAATGTACCATGTTATGGCGTTATGTTATAGTCCTGTCACAAGAAAATGCTAATGAACCGTAATGCGCCAATAAATTGGTGATAAACTTCTTTTTTTAGTCCATATAATCATTGAGTGTATGTATTCGCATGAATTAGAAAAACACGAGTAGAGAAAAATATCTACACTACGTGAAGGCAATCATCATATTCTTACGATAGTACGTAGTACTTCTACTGTAACTTTCATAAGTTTTTCTCTACAATAAAGATCACTGGCCATTCAATACATCACCTATACCAGTATTTACCCGATGTGATTCAGACTTTTACTACGCATATTAGGATTCTATACGTTTCGATGCAAGCAAAGCAAAGGATAAAAACACGATACTACAAAAAGAACTTCAAACTGATGTAAGAAATATGCAATAGTTGTTGTGAAAATATTCTCTTCTAGTTATCAGTTCGTTCATTTATATTTCGAATGGTGCCTCAAACACATTTCATAGTAATATCTATAACAGCGTTTGCATAAAAGTATTGTAAATCTATTTATTGAAAAAACAATTTTTTTTTTATTTTTATTTCAGACTCAAAATCAATCGCATCAGATTTAAATCATTGTTTTCATTTGAATTCAAACTATATCTAGTTTTATTTTAAGATAAATTAGTACAAATACAAATTGAAAAAACAAGCAGTGTTAATTCTGTGTTTGATTTCCGAGTATTGTTCTTCCAAATGTATGATTTTGCATTGGAACTACTTGAATTTTTTTATACCACGGAAATATCCGATCTTTTATTGCTCGACGAAAACGACTTGATGAAATTAAAAACATATAACAACTTCCCTAAAATAAAATAAAATAAATTAATATTTTATTATTTTAACAATAATAAGTAGTCAACATACAGTATAATAGAAATATGTTAATAACGTAAAAATTGTGAGTGCAAATGATTCTTTCATTATTCGATCTGTATCTTTCTTCATTCCAGATGTGATCAAATTGTAAGTAGTTTGAATACCATATGGAAGTATAGTTATAAGAACAACTATTACTTGAATTAATGTCATTCGCGTCAATTGACGATCAGCATTTT